>JAJHPC010000009.1:4983718-5053718 GCA_024447665.1 Juncus inflexus
TCCAGATTTCAAAATAACCGCCAAATACTAAAATTCGAAATTCTCCCTCATTTTTTAACGGAATACAACGAAATTCGGTCCAGATCTTCAGTACAGTTCCCTGATCCTTCTAAGCCAATCACAAGCCCCAAAATTTCCCTCAACTCTCTATATAAAGAACCGTATTTCAATCCATCAAAACACGCTCTTTCATCCATTCTCTAAAAAGACTCATTCTCCCACTCTCCTTAACTTATACACCACTCTTCAATCATCTTCTCTAACCTCTAGAACCTCCATTAAATAGTTTCAAGCTTTCTTGAGCTCTAATTTTCATTTTTGAGTGAAATCGTGTAATTTGGGGCTGATTTGGGGAAATTTCGAATCGGTCAATTCTAGCTTGAATTGAGGTGAAATTGGAGCTTCAAATCAACTCAAGGAAGTAACTGGCTAGTCTTCCAACTCTCGGTTTAGCCTAATTCTCTTTTAATTACTCGATTTGAATTTTAGATCTCAAGAATTCAATTTTGTAATAATCATGAAGAAATCTTGTCAAATTCTTGTTCTTGTGAATATGTGTGAGTAAATCTAGATAGGGAAGGGGATTTGTGATTTGTAGGCATGAAATCTTGCTTTAATTTCGTGTAATTTTGCTGAATTTGAATGAATAGTCATGAACACACACAATTATGAATAAATTGGGAAAAATTGCTTAGCTTGGTATTTTTCATCAATTGATCTATTAAATCGGAAGTTTATTGACTTGTTAATTATTTGAAATATTTAGCTTAGTATTTTGTGTGATTAATTTGGAGTTGTGATTGATTGAATTCAAGTTTTGTTTAAAAAGGCTGTTTTGAATTATACGGGTTTTTCAATCAATTCACTGAGTAAATCTTAGCTTAGATCGCTCAAATCCATCATTTAAATCTGAAAAATTATATCCTAAGTTATTAATGATTACTACACATCACAAATTACCTTTAAATCCCTATTTCTAAACCAAAAATCAAGCCCTAATCCAGTTTCTGTCTTGCTGCTGTTTTTCTCTGTTTTTTCAGTCTTTTTCCCTTAATTTCGTGTCTAATTCAGATCTGAAAAATTAAATAAATATTTTTACAATATAGTTCGCATTTACTAGATAATTTGCAACCCAAAATTTGCCCAATTCCGATCTGTAATCTGTGAGATATTAATTTTCCAAAATTATAGTTTTTCTGTTTTTTTTAAACTTTTGTCCAATTTACTGTTTCTTTTCTTCTGAATTTTGAAAAATATAAAAACAAATAATAAAAATTCAAAAATAGTCCTATTTAAACTAAGTTGAAGTGTAGAATCCAAATATGAATTTTAAAATAGTAGTTGTTAAGACAGATTAGGAGATATTGTAATTTTTGTGAGTACTTGTCTGTCAGAACCAGTTTCTGATCCAGATCTGAATTTTTATTATAAATCTCAAACTACAAAACATCATTATACGAACTTTTAACAGATAATCCAAAACGTGATAATTGAATTTCTCTATGAATTTTGGGATTTTTCAAGTTTTGGTGATTGTTCTATAATTTTCTGAATTTACTGCTGAACCGATTTTGAATCTGAGATAAGTTCTGGACTGAATTGCAAATAACTCGAAAATCTTTAATAAAATAATAATAACAGTAAAGAACCACAATATAGATCTCTCCTTCTAGTTTCCAACGGTATCTCGTGAGTTGGATTCGGAGTTTATTTGGTCTAGTTACAAATTAAAACACCAAAGTATGACGTGCTGAATTTTTCACGATAAGGCTGAAAAGAAAATTTAAACTTGGAAATTTACCTAATAAACCTTGAAATAAAAGATTTTACACTAAAGAATAGTCACCTCCAAATCATGGATATCAACAACCACAAAACTCTTCATATGACCAATTATTCCAAATGATGAACGCCATCCAGGAAGACCTCAACAAAATGTCTAACACGCTTGGTGGATTTGTCGACACTATCAGACAAGCCAATACCACATCCCAAGTGCAAACTGAGGGGCCCCTGACACAAGGACCTTCTCTCCAACCTTGTTACAATGAAGCTAGCCATTCTGACGAGTGTTCTTGGGTTCAACATGGGAATCAAAAATTGGGGATGGAAGAATGTTCAAATGTTGCAGAAATGTCGGCTGAATCTTGTGAGGAGTCGAGCACTACAAAAGCGATTTTCAAATTTGAAGAACCAAGATTTGAGAAATCTCAAAGAAATGAAGAAATTGATGAAGAAATATTAATAGAAGTTGTGAAAGAAGAAAACCCTAATTTTGAGTTTGAAGAGAAGTTGTTTGATGGGGAATGTGGGTCAAACGGGGAATCAGGGAGTGAATGTTGTGAAAACTCGAGTGATGTGGAATGTGAATCGAAAGGGGGGGTCAATGGTTGACTTTAATAAGGTTCCGAGCGATGGTAAATACGAGTCATGTGATGACTCACTAGTTAAACTTTTCGACAAGTCGAGTGCCACCAAAACCCAAGATTTGGTTAAAGATATTATAAATATTTTTGAGAAACTAAGGGTCGAAGACGAGGATGAGTCAAACCATGACTCAAATGTTGAAAATTTGGATGAACCGACCATCCCAAACCTCGAGAAAATTCCACAAACTTCCCCAAAACCCGTGTTTTGTCAAACCATACATTACACCAACTTTGAGATAAGCGGTGTGATGTACATCGACCTGCCAACCAATCAAGAAGGAGTAAATTTGGGTATTGAATTGCCCCTCTCAACGAAAATCGACCTCAAACTCCTTTCAAAACCAGGAAGACCAGTCATTTCTATCTGCAAAACCAAGGATAGGCAACACGGACCGAATCTCTTACCACCAAGTGAGCTCCTACAAGGATTTGTTCATGTTTACGACCCGTTCGAGAGAGGCTAACACAAAGGCGTCGGGCTCGAGACGTAAAACGGGAGCGCTTGGCGAGAGGCAACTCGTCATGTTAGGTCGTATTTTTCCTTTCTTTATTTTATTTTCTTATTTTTACAAAATTTCTCTTTCACACTAAAATATTTGCTAAGCAAAATTTAAGTGTGGTGGGGGAGGTTTTGCATAAAACCCCAATAATTTTTCGAATTTCCACAAATTTTCTCATTTTTGAACTTTTTGTTTGAGGACAAACAAATGTTTAAGTGTGGTGGGGTGGTTTTGTGCAAAACCAAGTTTTGTTTTCTGTAAAAATGTGAAAATTCATAAAAATTGAAAATTTTCAAAAAAAAAAAAAAAAAGAAAAAAAATTCATAAATACAATAAAATTTTTAACTTTTTAATTATTTTCTTTCATTTTTTGTTTGTAAGTACATAAAAGTTTGTGTGATTTAAAGAAAAGCAAGAGTTTTAAATAATAGTAAAAAAAAGTAAAAGGTTTTAAAGAGGAAAATATATTTAAAACTAAGCGCTCTCAAGCAATTTTTGAAAAAAACACTTAGGGTTTTGGAAAATGATGAAAATATTTGAAAATTTTCAAAAAGGATTTGATCCTTGTCATGAATGTCATATTTTCCAATTCATTCCATCTATAATATCCATTTAAAATCCATTAAGCATTTTGAAAATTCATATATACTTCATTTGCCCCTTTAAGGAAATTATAAACCATTTTCTTTAAAGTAATGCTGTGATTAAAACTTTTGAGAAATCAAACCTTACTTTTAATACCACTAGTTTCGCAAAATTTTCTAACTCAACCTATCTTTCATGGCATAGCTAATGACTCGTATGTCCATCTCTAATTTTCGCACTAAAAGCAAGTGACCGAAATCATAACATGTTATCCCTTCACAAAAAGAATTCAAAAATAACCCTTGAAAAAAAAAATTTACATATCCGCAATAGAAAATGAAGGATTTTTTTGTACGTGCAAAGCACAGCTTGTCTTTTGATAAAATGAGTGGATAGCATACCAACTTTTACGTGTTTATAAAAGAGAAAGTTGAGTTAGTTGGAACTTTTGGGGTAATTTGTATAAATTCACCATTTTAAATTTAGGGGGAGAAAGTATCAAAAAAAAAAAAAATGAAATTAGGGCATTGCTTTTTGGAAAAAGGTTCGTATTTGAAAGATTGGGGAATTATAAATAAATTTGAATTTGAAATTATTAATGGATATTCACCGACCCTCGTATATTATTATAATAATCAAATATTAGTATATAATATTCATGGCAATAACTAAATTTTTTTTCAAAAAGCTTTAAACTGATTCTAAAAATCCTAAAACTTGATTTTAATTTGCACTTGAGGGCAAGCTTAGTTTAAGTATGGTGGGATTTATAATGTGTATTTTTATACACATTTTTAGGGTATTTATCATCTCAAATTCAATCGAATTTCACATAAAATGTATGAAAAAGCCGTATAACTCATAAAACATAATTTGAAACCTCTTAATATATTTTTATGTTATTTTATAGGCGAGAAGGCCATAAAAAGAAGGATTGGAGGACTTATTCGAAAGTCAACTCCAAAAGAAGCACCATAACGCAAATAATGGGCCAACGATGGCCAAATTATCCCTAAAACTCTCACATTTCCCATACACATACTTCTCTAACCTTAAACGATAAACAACGTCGGTGGAAAAGACCAAACATTGGAACGAGAAAGAAACGACCACAAAACGTTATGAAAACGTCAACTGTCTCATGACGTTCTTCAGCCGAACCGATACGTAAACCAACCACGTTCGGTCCCAAAACAGAGAAGAAACGTCCATATTTTTCATGACATTTCGTATTGGAATGTAATGTTCCGATCAAATGGATCCTAACCGGTACACCTCAAAATAAACCTAGCAGCGAAAGAATAGCGAAAAAAAAAAAAGACGCATCAAAATTCTGGTCAACCGTCGCAGTCGCAGTCGCAGTCAACTCTTTCTCTCTCAAAAGCGCTGATGGTCCAAAATGCTCGGAATTGAACAAACTCACCTTCATTTGACTCGTCTTGACAAGACAAGCACAACCGTATGATTCATCATCGCTGGAATGGCCAGAGTTCGCCGCAAAACGCGAAAACCTCCTGTCAGCCCAAAAATAACTAATTTCGAGCAGCAGTTTTCTCGAGCTCACCATTTCCTGGAAAGATGTTTGTTTGTTATAATTCCAACGACATTCTCTTCTACTCATTCCCCTCTTTCCAACCATATAAAGAACTCAAAAAATGATGAAGAATTGAGTGAGATAATCGAGTTTGAACTCGGTGTTCAATGAAATTGAATTCTGTTTTTGCTGAAAAAACTCAATTCGAGCTGAAAATTCTCAAGTCCATAACTTACCCCACAGACGTCTGTTTCATGTAAAACCAATTCAATTCTCTTCTTCTCTCTTTCCTCTTTCCATGGATACCAAGAACACCAAAAATGATGAAGAAATGAGAGAGATATTTGAGTTTGAAATGATGCCACTAAACCGTTCGACGAAATTCCAAATTTCAAAATAACCGCCAAATACTAAAATTCGAAATTCTCCCTCATTTTTCAATGGAATACAACGAAATTCCGTCCAGATCTTCAGTACAGTTCCCAGATCCTCCTAAGACAATCACAAGCCCCAAAATTTCCCTCAACTCTCTATATAAAGAACCGTATTTCAATCCATCAAAACACGCTCTTTCATCCATTCTCTAAAAAGACTCATTCTCCAACTCTCCTTAACTTATACATCACTCTTCAATCATCTTCTCTAACCTCTAGAACCTCCATTAATGACTTTCAAACTTTCTTGAGCTCTAATTTTCATTTTTGAGTGAAATCGTGCAATTTTGGTCTGATTTGGGGAAATTTCGAATCGGTCAATTCTATCTTGAATTGAGGTGCAATTGGAGCTTCAAATCAACTCAAGGAAATAACTGGCTAGTCTTCCAACTCTCGGTTTAGCCTAATTCTCTTTTAATTACTCGATTTGAATTTTAGATCTCAAGAACTCAATTTTGTAATAATCATGAAGAAATCTTGTCAAATTCTTGTTCTTGTGAATATGTATGAGTAAATCTAGATAGGGAAGGGATTTGTGATTTGTAGGCATGAAATCTTGCTTTAATTTCGTGTAATTTTGCTGAATTTGAATGAATAGTCATGAACACACACAATTTTGAATAAATTGGGAAAAATTACTTAGCTTGGTATTTTTCATCAATTGATCTATTAAATTGGAAGTTTATTGACTTGTTAATCATTTGAAATATTTAGCTTAGTATTTTGTGTGATTAATTTAGAGTTGTGATTGATTGAATTCAAGTTTTGTTTAAAATGACTGTTTTGAATTATACGAGTTTTTCAATTAATTTCTTGAGTAAATCTTAGCTTAGATCGCTCAAATCCATCATTTAAATCTGAAAAATTATATCCTAAGTGATTATTGATTACTAGACATCACAAATTACCTTTAAATCCCTATTTCTAAACCAAAAATCAAACCCTAATCCTGTTTCTGTCTTGCTGTTGTTTTTCTCTGTTTTTTCAGTATTTTTCCCTTAATTTCGTGTCTAATTCAGATCTGAAAAATTAAATAAATATTTTTACAATTTATTTCGCATTTAGTAGATAATTTGCAAACCAAATTTTGCCCAATTCCGATCTGTAATCTGTGAGATATTAATTTTCCAAAATTATAGGTTTTCTGTTTTTTTTAAACTTTTGTCCAATTTACTGTTTCTTTTCTTCTGAATTCTGAAAAATATAAAAACAAATAATAAAAATCCAAAAATAGTTCTATTTCAAGTAATTTGAAGTGTAGAATCCAAATATGAATTTTAAAATAGTAGTTGGTAAGAAAAATTAGGAGATATTGTAATTTTTGTGAGTACTGGTCTGTCAGAACCAGTTTGTGATCCAGATCTGAATTTTCATTATAAATCTCAAACTACAAAACATCATTATATAAAATTTTAACAGATAATCCAAAACATGATAATTGAATTTCTGTATGAATTTTGGGATTTTTCAAGTTTTGGTGATTTTTCTATAATTTTCTGAAGTTACTGCTGAACCGTTTTTGAATCTGAGATAAGTTCTGGACTGAATTGCAAATAACTCGAAAATCTTTAATAAAATAATAATAACAGTAAAGAACCATAATATAGATCTCTCCTTCTAGTTTCCAATGGTATCTCGTGAGTTGGATTCGGAGTTTATTTGGTCTAGTTACAAATTAAAACACCAAAATATGGCGTGCTGAATTTTTCACGATAAGGCTGAAAAGAAAATTTAAACTTGAAAATTTACCTAATAAACCTTGAAATAAAAGATTTTACACTAAAGAATAATCATTGAAACTAGTTAATTCTTGAGGCCACACCTCCTTGTGTTCGACCCCTAAACTCATTACCACTCATACTCGTAATTGATTAATAGGGAAATATAAATTATTTTGTTAAATTGTGTGAAATTCAACGACGGTTTTACCACGATTTACAAGCAACGGATGCGACCAAAGGGTGCGACCAAAAGGTGCGACTAACGGATGTGACCAAGGGATGCGATTCAAATGTCACATCCAAAAGACGCGACCAAAGGTTGGACCAAAGGGTGTGACCAACGGATGCGATCCAAATGTCACGTCCATAAGGTTGCGACGAATGGGTGCGACCGAAAGGTGCGACTAGCGGGTGTGACCGAGGGATGCGACTCAAATGTCACATCCAAAAGACGCGACGAAAGGTTGCGACCAAAGGGTGCGACTAAAGGGTGTGACCAACGGATGCGATCCAAATGTCACGCTCATAAGGTTGCGACGAATGGGTGCGACCAAAGGGTGCGACTAAAGGGTGTGACTAACTGATGCGATCCAAATGTCACGTCCATAATGTTGCGACGAATGGGTGCGACCAAAGGATGTGACTAAAGGGTGTGACCAATGGATATGATCCAAATATCACGTCCAATAGGTTTCGGCTAACGGTTGCGACCAAGAGGTGCGATCAACGGGCGTAATCGACATGCGCAACTAAGAGGTACGACCGAAAAGGTGCAATCGCAAGAGTTGCGACCTCTTGAATATTTGTGTCTTCATGAAAGGGTGCATACCATGAATTGCCTTTTTGAAATGGTGCATGTGATGCATTATTTCATGAAAAGTTGCATGTGATGTATTGAATTCATAAAAAGATGCCTATGATGTATTAATATGAAGAAAAATGTGTGTTGACAAAGTTGACCAGGTGTTGACCATGTTGATCATGTTGACAGTTGACTGTTGACGCACTGTGTTGACTGTGAACTATGTTGATTGTTAATTGTATTGACTGTTAGTTGTTGATAGTGGACTACACTAATTTACCCCTTGACTGTTGACCATTAAATTGGTCAAAAGTTGATCATGAACTGGTCAAAATATTTACCATTGACTGTTGACCTTGTCAAATGTTGATCGTTGACCGAGTCAAATGTTGACCAAATCAAACATTGAGTTTTGACCTGCCAAATATTGACAATGATGACCACGCCCCGAATTCGCATTCGTAAGCCTTATATATATATATATATATATATATATATATATATATATATATATATATGTATATATATATATATATGTATATATATATATATACGTGTGTATATATATATATATATGTATATATGTATATATATATATATATGTATATATATATATATATATATATGTATATATATATATATATATATATATATATATATATATATATATATATATATATATATATATATATATATATGTATATATATATATGTATATATATATATGTATATATATGTATATATATATATATATGTATATATATATATATATGTATATATATATATATATGTATATATATATATATATGTATATATATATATATATATATGTATATATATATATATATATGTATATATATATATGTATATATATATGTATATGTATATATATATGTATATATATATATGTATATATATATACATATATATGTATATATATATATATATGTATATATATACATATATATATATATACATATATATATATATATACATATATATATATATATACATATATATACATATATATATACATATATATATATATACATATATATATATATACATATATATATATATACATATATATATATATACATATATATATATATATATATATATATATATATATATATATATATATATATATATATATATATTATAAATTGGTAAATAATCGAAACATAATATGATTATGTTTATATTTGATATATTTGTTGATATGTGTTGATATAATGAGAGAGTTCATTAGGCATAACACATACATCATTGAGATGAAGGAGTACATCGTCCATCATGAATACATCATTAAGATGACAAGTTTATTTTAAACAACATATTATGGCAATGAAAGAGTTCATTGATTTCTATACATGGAGATAAGATTTCCAAATACAATCTAAGAAAAATTTCACGGAGATAAAACATATAGTAAGAAATTTTTATGTTAGTTCATAAAGATCAAGGCCATGATATATCATTGTTATTATCTTCATTCTATTAGTACATGTGATGTTCTTTGAATATTGCATAATAACATATAATATTAAATAAAATCCCTCAAAACAATGTTAAGTCATGAAGTGCCTTCCATAAGTCTAAATCTCTCGATACTCTGAACGACCCTACATAAGTCGTGCCAAAGCTGGGTATGTAGGGACAATCTTAGGAGGAGAGAATGCGGGAAATGGGAGCCAACATAGGTCATGCCAAATGGTTAGACATGGTTTGACATGGTTTGACTTAACTGGGCTATTAAGTCGGACTTGGGCTCGGGGCATACGATAGGATATATACGTCGGGCATATGATGCTTATCCTATGCTGTTTAAGAAATGTATGAGATACAATTGGAATTATTCCTACCTAAATAAGTTAACTTCTAAGCGATGAGCCAAAACTCACTTAGGACTTAATTGAAATATGGATCTTGTCTCACTATGAAACTTCATGGATTGAAAGTTTCCGAATCAATGCGATTCAGGGTTATTGATTTGATTAAAAAATAGTGGGAGTCATTATATGAAATATTTAAAAAATAATAGTCTTTGCATATTATTCAAATCGAATAGTATATCTATTTATGTCTCACAATAGGTTCTTGAGAAGGACAGATAACATAAGATGCTAATAATCATTAATATGAACATGAACAAGTGTTGTCAATAATATTCTCATGCTTAAAAGGAACATAAAAAGTAGAAGATAAGGGCAAGATGTTGCCAAGGCTTCGGCCTTAGGTAAGAAATTAGTATCCTTTGCAGTGAATCGGTTCATTGAAAGAAACCATAATTTCTCAAGAAGATATAAAAAAAGGGAATGAAAGGATAGTGTGACTATCGCTTCAAGTATTTTTGTTATAGAAATTAACTTGTCTATTTCACATCATGTGTATTAGATACACGATGTGAATCACACATTTGTGAAAATGTGCTGACAAAGTTGTAGACTATTGAGTAAATATGAAGTTAACATATGAGTGACAAATGTAGCAAAAGTTGTTGCATTTTCTCAATTAACTCATTTATTTACATTGTCTTTTTGGACTTATCGCCGACATAAATAATTGTTATTTAATGTCGACAACAAATTTTGTATTATCTATAGTTCGAGTTTATCTATGAATGGTTATTAATTTATTATTGAGAATAATAATATCACCATTCACAAATGTCAATTTTCTTTGGAAATGTTCCAATAGAAAAATTACCTTATGTGTTATGTCGAACAAGATAATTATAAGTCTATCTATAATATTAATATTAAGAATTTAAATCTAGCATTGTTGCTTGGACTACTTAAATAAGATGAACATTTATTAAATCCATTAAGATGGCTTTTCAAATTCATTTGATTTTGAATCACTTGAAACATGTGTAACTTATTTATTAGACAAGATGACATATACGTCTTTCACAAAGTAAGGTGAAAGCAAGTGACTTATTGACCCTCATACATAGTGATGTACGTTCATCAATGAGTGAAGGTGCTAGAGAAAACTACTTCATCACTTTATTAAAATAATAAATTTGAATATTTTGAAAAGTTCAAAACTTTCAAATAATGAAGTAGACAATAAACTTGGCTTTGAAAAATCAAATTTCTTTGATGAGATCGAGGAGTTGAGAATCAAGTGTTTGATGATCATGTTAATGATATCGAACTTTATTAGATATAGTTCGATTATGATGAGTCAAATATATCTTCTATTTCTTTTAGGGCTACACTCTTATTGCGTTCATACTGAATATAATTCCATCTAAAGCAGTTGTAAAAGACTCCATATGCGATATGGACTGGTAGGTGTATCAGATTATCTTTTATCAAGATTTGAGGTATGATACTTAATTGAAGCATCATGCATCCAATCGGATTAGTGCTTATTGTGGAATATCCTAAGAAAAGTAAAGGATATTACTTCTATAATTAATATGAGAACAAAGTGTTTGTTACTCGAAAATTATATCTCTTTGGAAGAAGTGTTTCCAAAAGAATTAGTGGGAGTAAATTTGAAAAGTTCAAATTCCACATACTGACAGTAATGCTCAGATGGAAATTAATTCAGATTTCAATTAGTGATTGAGTCTGCAATTAATCAACTAGACTCTCAAGATGTTGAAGAGTATGAGTATATAAAATAAGTGTATTCATGTAGATCAATTAGAATTTATCGCAGGCCTCAAAAATATAGATTTTTCATGTCTAATGATAAAAATTTCGTACTCATGGATGATGAGTTCACATTCTACTAATAGACTATGATGAGTCAAGGCTCTAATTGTTAGAGACTTTGAAAGTTGAGATCTAATCCATGTCGGACAAACAAGTTTTGAATTTGATTGATCCATCAGATGGAAATACGGTTTTAAAAGAAAGACCGACATGGATAATGTGCAAACATATAATGCATGATTTGTGGTTAAGTTAAACTCATATTATAGAACATGATAATATTTTTCCAAGTCATCATGCTTATGTATTTCAGAATTTTCTTGGGCATATGTTCATAATATGACTATAAAAGATGCCAAGTGGATGTCAAGACGTTGTTTCTTAATATAAACATATGAAAGTATGTATATGATACATCCTGAGAGTTTTGTCTATCCTAAAAATTTTGAAAAGATTTTGCAAGTTGCATAAATTCATTTATGAATTAAAGCAAACATCTCTTGGTGAATATTTATTATTTGATAAAATAACCAAACAGTTTGGTTTGACAAGAAATTCAGTGGGAGCATAATTACATATGATATGAATTATGTATAACAGGCACACCTAAGTTTAATCTTAGTGAAAGTCACTAAATAATAATCAAAAGTATGATTATATATTTTAGAAGGATAAAGTATTCTTCTTATATTATGGTAAACATAAAAATATGCAAAGTATTTGCATATGACAATGTTTGATAATCCATTTAAGAACCCAATCCCTTAAATGATGGTGATCATGTTAGGCCAACTGGTATGTGATACCACATAGATCAATGAGTATAAGATACTTGGTTGATTTGGCCTAGTGCAAGTGGGAGATTGATGGTGTTATGCCCTAGGCCAAAGTATTTGTGACCTAGATGATGAATTATAATAACAAACATAATATTTATTCTAAGATATTTCATATATGTGCGTATAGATTATTTTAAAATAATTAAAATAGACCATGAATATGCAATTCAGCTTTATGTCATCAAAGTGCGTGACTTTGGTAGTAAAACTATAAAGTGTTATGAATGCTATTCTAAATCGTCCCTGGTCATTTATAGGATATTTGTGGAGACAAATATACTTGCGATATATATAAATATATATTTATATACAAGCTATAAATGTACACCAAGTATATTAGTTGACTGATGATTATGTTTTACTGATCATGGATAAATAGTTATCAAGTCATTAACATAGGTATATGTTAGAGACCATATACTGGACTGACCCGCCATAAGAATGATACATGTTTTACGTCATTAGCGATTCTTGTAACATAAAGTATTTATAGTCCTTTGACCTGAGATTGTCTCGGTTCCCAACATGAGTAATTTTATACTTTAATATAATCTAACACTGCCTTTAACTGGGTGGTCATAACGGTTATGATTAGGCATACAATGAATCATGTAGAGGGATGAGTGCAATCAAGACGGGATTTGTTCCTCTCATAAATGAGAGAGATATCTTTAGGCCTCTTGATGAATTGAACTGAAGAAATGTATGGGCATACTCAAATGAATTAATAAGAGTTATTAATGTCATTTGTTCTTGTTCGGTTTAATTTGGGATCAAGAAATATTAATCGATTAATATAAGGATGGCATATTACATGCCTTATGATCGATATAGATATCGCGTGACAAAGGGACTAAATACGTGATTGTTGATTAGGTAAATCGGATCACCGATATTCACTTAAATTGGGTAGTCATGATGGCTTGCTAGAGTCCGCTCATGATTTGTAGACTGTCAAGTCTATTGCCAACATTAAGTGAACCTATAGGGTCACACACAAAGAACAAACTGAAACGGGCGCAGAAAATCCTAGCGACTTATATGATGAGTTGCATAAGAATGTCACAAAATATATTGTCATCTTATGTGATAAGATGTGATATATATGTATATAAAGACTATGAGCACAAAAGATCATGTAATATAGAAGAGTCTAGATGATGGCATATGGATAATGATGAGTGATGTCAACATCTTTTAGTGTGAAAAGACATGACTCTTCACCTCTATATAAACACATAGAGGGCTCCAAATTCACAACACAACACATCATTCTCTCTCTCTCATTATTTCTCATTCTCTTTTGTGAGACAAAAGAGAGAAAACATAGTTTCTAATTTGTATGAAAAAATTATGAAATCGTGCTTTCTTTTTGTACGACAAAAATGAAAGAGTGCGATTATATGAGAGGAATTATATACATCTTTTGTGAGATAAAATAAGAAGAGTTTTCTTATGCAAGAGGAGAACAAGTTACTAGCATATATATTGTTCTTCTTCCCATTTTAAGAAGTTTGTTCATGTGGACACCGGTAGAAGCGTTCGTACTTTCGGCGCTTGTGATCTATTTGGCCTAAGAAGATGAGAACGGTTTGTTGAGAGTTTTGGTGGAGACCGATTGTCTGTGCGGTAGATGACTTTCGCACGATCCGACCTAGACGGCCTAAACGGACGCAAAATAGGTTAGGACGGTAACCGGTTTAGAGACGCATGGACAACACGCATGGTTTGAGCGTCACGGATTAAGCGTAATCCGAAAGGTATCCTTAAGATTTATTTCTTTGATTTAACCAATACGCACGGATCCTCGGATTGGTTTTGGACGAAATTTTTGTTTTCCGCTGCGTTATGCATGTCTGAAACCCAACACCTAAAGCCATCATAAGTGATAGGGCTCCCATTTTAATACCAATTAAATAGAAAATCTGTTGAAAAATTACCATGTACAACACCCTATGTTTACCTCTTACCATCCCCAAACTAATGGACATGCCGAAATCTCAAACAAAGAAATTAAATCAATCCTTGAGAAAGTGGTTAATCCCTCCCGCAAGGACTGTAGTCAAAGGCTTGGGGATGTATTATGGGCTTATCGTACTGCATATAAAACACCAATAGGAATGACACCATTTAAACTTGTGTATGATAAAAGTTGTCACCTACCTGTTGAAATAGAACACAAATCATTTTGGGCCATCAAAAAAGTAAATTGTGAGTACCCAAAAGACGCGGGAATGCGTAAATTACAAATTCAAGAGTTGGAGGAAACTAGAATTGAAGCCTACGACAACTCTCTAATTTATAAATAAAAATTGGCCACCTACCATTCTAATGTGTATTTTTATACACATATTTGGAATTTTTATCATATAAATTTCACAATTAAAGCACACAAAATATTGAAAAAGTGGTTAAAATTAATAAAAATTATTTTTGAAACCCTTAACACACTTTTGTGTGATTTTTCAGATAAAAGGACCAAGAAAGAGATATTTAGATGACTTGGCGAAAAGTCAACTCCAAATTCTGGGCCGATCTGTAAATTCTAGGCCAAGGATCGCCGAATTCTCGATAAATCTCCGCAAAAACCCTACACACACCTCTCCAGTTCTCTTATGACCTTAACCTGCCAAGCATGCCAAAACCTACAAAATCTACAAAAAGATGAAAAGTCAAACCCGAGAAATCACCTAGTTAACCAAAAGTCAACTATCTTAAAAGGGGTCAAACTGGGTACCAAATCGAAGAGCTCGACGAGATGAATCCAACGATATAAACCTCGCGAAAAATAACTTTCTAAAACTCCCAGAAGATATGATACAAGATTTGGTCAACCTTACTCAATGTCAAACTTTGACCTGGTCAAATCCCTTTTCAACCAATCAGTAGCTAACACGTGGCATATTCCATTAAAAATCAGCAAACCAGAAGGCAACCGTAGATGATTAGTTGGGGTCAGATATAGATGAGACACGTGGCGGAATTTGAGTGGGGAGCATCGAAATTTAGTACAGAGCATATTTCGAATTCAGTGGAACGGTTGATACAAACGGGGGAATCGTAGCTCGACACATGGCGCAACGCGTTTTTCCAGCTCAGCGAAGCACATTATCTCTTGTGTTTTTTCTTCCGCATGCCTCCACTGATTAATTTGATGTTTGTGGACATGAGTGAATAGATTCATGATAGGGAAAAACTTTTCATGTGACATATGTTAACAAAACTTTAAGTAATATTTTGCATTTATTATGATATTTGAACGATTAAATTTTGGCACTATTTCATAAGATCTAAAGTTATGTTGTTTGGAAGAATGATTTAAATTGACATATTTATGAGAAGTTTTGAGATTTGTTTAAGTAATAATAACATGAAAATGTTGTTCTTTTATTCAAATAAGGGTTTAAATCGGGTTTTTGTGATACTTGAAAGTAGAAGTTTTTTAGTGGATTTAATATTTGAGTTATTTTTTGATTAATTTGTGGAAATAAATTGGACAAACCTTGCTTTTAAATTTTAATAATAAATTGCTATGTATTATGGTGAAATATTAACATGTCATGTGAATCGTCGGTATTTCTCTACTTTCCCTTTTTGAAATTTTAAAAATAAAATTTTATTTCTTTTACTTTTTATCGCATGTATTTTTTATTAAAAACAACAACAACAACTTCTTAAAACCACAACACTAAAATAAAAGTGAGATTTAACATTAATCATTTGAGTCCTTGCCTCCTTTTGGATCGACACCTTAAACACAAACTCCACATATACACTTGTGAAAACATTGAGAGTGTGAATCGAATAACGACACGATTTAAGCATCTTTCAAATGGCGTTGTTGCCAGGGAGGCGGCTTGCATTAAATTTTTGACTAATGATCTCACATTTGTTCTAGTGTTTTTATTTTTGTTTGTTTTGAAGGTATATGAGAAGGACTAGGTTGCAAGGCAAACCTCAAATACCTTTAAATCCAGAGATTAGCAAAGAGCTTCGCGAAATCAAGAAGAATAAGGGAAGAGGTGCGATGAGGTCTTCATGCTCTTCAAGACAAAATCCGAGCATGGAGGCTTCTCCTTTCTTAGGGCCTCAAGATCTAAAAATTGAGCTACCACTCGTGGAAGAGACATAAGAAAAAGCTCAAGACTCGACAAACAATCTCTACATCCATCCATCCATCTTATAAAGTTATAGAAGTTGAAAAAGAATCCATAAAAGACCAAAATAATATAAACATGGCTCAAGAAAGGACTTTAGGAGAACTTTTGAAACACAAAATGGAAAAAAATCCTAGAAACATAGTTGTGCCGAACGTACCAAACTTCAAACTAAGTCTATCAATCTTAAATGCAGTATCTATCTTTGAAGGATTGAAAAATGAGAATCCACATAGGTATATGTTAGCGACCATATACTGGGACTGACCCGCTATAAGAATGCTGCATGTTTTATGTCATTAGCGATTCTTATAACATAAAGTATTTATAGTCCTTTGACCTAAGATTGTCTCGATTCCCAACATGAGTAATTTTAGACTTTAACACAATCTAACACTGCCTTTAACCGGGTAGTCATAACGGTTATGATTACGTATTTAATGAATCATGTAGAGGGTTAAGTGCAATCAAGACGGGATTTGTTCCTCTCATAAATGAGAGAGATATCTTTAGGCCTCTTGATGAATTGAACTGAAGAAATGTATAGCCATACTCAAATGAATTAATAAGAGTTATTAATGTCATTTGTTCTATCAAAGAAATAAATCTTAAAGATACCTTTCGGATTACGCTTAATCTGTGACGCTCAAACCATGCGTGTTGTCCATGCGCCTCTAAATCGGTTATCGTCCTAACCGATTTTCCGTCCGTCTAGGCCATCTAGGTCCGATCGTGCGGAAGTCAACTACTGCACACACAATCGGTCTCCACCAAAACTCTCAACAAACGGTTCTCATCTTCTTAGGCCGAATAGATCACAAGCGCCGAAAGTACGAACGCATCCACCGGTGTCCACACGAACAAACTTCTTAAAACTGGAAGAAGAACAATATATATTCTAGTAGCTTGTTCTCCTCTTGCATAAGAAAACTCATCTTATTTTATCTCACAAAAGATGTATATAATTCCTCTCATATAATCGCACTCTTTCATTTTTGTCATACAAAAAGAAAGCGCCCTTTCATAATTTTGTCATACAAATTAGAAAGTATATTTTCTCTCTTTTGCCTCACAAAAGAGAATGTGAAATAATGAGAGAGAGAATGATGTGTTGTGTTGCGACTTTGGAGCCCTCTATGTCCTTATATAGAGGTGAAGAGTCATGTCTCTTCACACTAAAAGATGTGTATGACATCACTCATCATTATCCATATGCCATCATCTAGACTCTTCTAGATTACATGATCTTTTGTGCTCATAGTCTTTATATACATATATATCACATCTTATCACATAAGATGACAATATATTTTGTGACATTCTTATGCAACTCATCATATAAGTCGCTAGGATTTTATGCGCCCGTTTCAGTTTGTTCTTTGTGTGCGTTGGCAATAGACTTGACAGTTTATAAATCATGAGCGGACTCTAGCAAGCCATCATGACTACCCAATTTAAGTGAATATCAGTGATTCGATTTACCTAATCAACAATCACGTATTTAGTCCCTTTGTCACATGATATCTATATCGATCATAAGGCATGTAATATATCATCCTTATATTAATCGAATAATATTTCTTGATCAAGAACAAATGACATTAATAACTCTTATTAATTCATTTGAGTATGGCCATATATTTCTTCAATTCAATTCATCAAGAGGCCTAAAGATATCTCTCTCATTTATGAGAGAAACAAATCCCGTCTTGATTGCACTTATCCCTCTACATGATTCATTAAATACGTAATCATAACCGTTATGACTATCCAGTTAAAGGCAGTGTTAGATTATGTTAAAGTATAAAATTACTCATGTTTGGAACCGAGACAATCTCAGGTCAAAGGACTATAAATACTTTATGTTACAAGAATCGCTAATGACAAAAACATGCATCATTCTTATGGCGGGTCAGTCTAGTATATGGTTGCTAACAAATACCTATGTTAATGACTTGATAACTATTTATCCATGATCAGTAAAACATGATCATAAATCAACTAATATACGGTGAACATTTATAGCTTGTATATAAATATATATTTATATGTATTCGCAAGTATTTTTATCTTCACAATTATCCTATAAATGATCAGGGACGATTTAGAATAGCATTCATAACACTTTATAGTTTTATATCAAAGTCACGCACTTTGATGACATAAAGCTGAATTGCATATTCATGGTCTATTTTAATTATATTAAAATAACCTATACGCACATATTATATGAAATATCTTAGAATAAATATTATGTTTATTATTACAATCCATCATCTAGGTCACATACTTCCATGCCTTGTGATCAAGACATATATCGTAGAACAAAAGGAATAAGCAAATGTCTATTAAGATAGGTTTATGATCGCTGATCATTTCATTTAACATGGGTAGTCATGACATCAGTCTAGAGGTTACTCATGACTTACGATCTTTAGAAGATCATTACCAGCGTTAAATGGAAGCTACACGGTGACACAATTAACTCCATTCGTACGGAATGAATATGTCTCAAAAACAGTTATACATACGATGTATAAATTGGTGAACGAAACAATCAATTATTGAATAATTGATTGAACAAAACAGTACAATTCCGTTGACAACGGAATAGTTCCGTTCCCAACAGAATATACATGGAAACTGTAATAACCTTAGTTGCCGAGTATTCCGTTATGGAAATACCTATTTCGTTGGCAACGGAATAGTTCCGTTGGCAACAGAATAGACGCAGATTAGGGTTTTAGTTATGGTAACTGAGCACTCGTTCGCCTCTCTCTCTAGTATAAATAGAAGGGCAGAGTTTCTCTATTCAATATACAACTCAGAAGCCTTAGAGGTCGTCTACTACACAGAAAAGAGAGAGAAACTTTTGAGAAATATTCGGAAAGTATTTTCGGACTTGTCTAGCCAAGTCCGGTTATTCCGTACGTCTGAAGTTCGCGTGGATACGAGTAGAGGTTTTCTATCTTGAGAACTAGCGAGCGATCTATCTTCATCCCTAGGAGAAGAAGGAGTTTCTCGAGCCGAGCTTCAAGAAAGAGTTTCGCGATCCAAGCTTCAAGAAGGAGTTCGAGCCAAGCTTCAAGAAGGACTTTTTCGAGCCGAGCGTCAGGAAGGAGCTTCGCGAGCCGAGCTTCAGGGAGGAGACGGTTGCGAGTCAGAATAGTTCAGTCCTACATCTGTTCTTCATCTCGCGGATCAGGAAGATCCGAGGTATAAATTTTAATGGTTAATTTTGTACTTTTATTCCCTTAACGTAGATCCTAGGACGGGTTAAATACATAGGTTCCTCTGCGTATGTAACCTACATGGCTATGGATTTTTCAACAGTGGCATCAGAACTCTTCCATATCACTGCGCCTCCATTTGGACAAAATAAATAACCTGATTGCGATCTAATTGAAGGATCTTAAATTAAATCCGAGGGTTCATAAATCACGTTGAATAGAACACATAAGTTTATTATTCAAAACCAGATTTTTGTCTATTTTTCTGGACTAGTTATTTAGTTTCAGGAAAATGGTTGGCACCTTTTTTTAATCACAAAACGGTTGGAAACTCATGGATATTTTTAATGCAATAAACTAAAGTTATCTATTTATACTGGTGAAGCCTAATCATATTCATACGTGCATGCTTGGATTTGGAGGCAATACTCTAATTATCTCTATCTGATACTGCCGGCCTAAATTTATAAAACTTCTATTTTTATTGAAATGGAGCAGGCTACTTATTTTTCATTCATTACAAATATCTTTTGATGAACCATTAATTTAAACTATTTGGATTTACAAAACTGGTTATAAATCACATTCCCATCAGATTGAAAGCGACCTTTGACCAATTTAGTGAGAACATCAGGAGCTTCAAGCGGCGACATAATTATAGTTAGTTACATTTGTTGGTAAATTAGATGTAATTTTAACTGAATTGTGAATAAATTCTCAAAATTGAATCAAGTTTTCAGTTACTGATATGATAATTTTTTTTTGACCTACTGATATGATAATTAAAAAAAATATATTACTGATATGATAATTTATCCTTTTTCTTTTATTTTATGTTGCTTTTATTTAATTTTAGATTTTACTAAAAATATACTCTTAGGTTGATTTTCCATAATATTTTTCCTCCCCATGGCAGCCGACTTCTAGAGAGAGCTGACAAAACAGAAAGACAAGAAGTAATAAATAAATAATAAACAAATGAACAAATTAATAAATAAATATATAGATAGGGATAGATAGATACAAATAAACAGATAATATGATGTGGCTTTTCAAATTTCTCCATATAAAAATGTTGCGGAGAATGTGATAGATGGAACAGGGAATTAGTTGATGATTCCGGGCATTTAATAATGTAGTGTGTTATGTCGTAAAATAATAAGATGGGGGGATGTGTTATAATATGTATGTATGTAGTGTATATGGTGTGTTCAATAATATGAGTGTGGCGCCGTGGCGCGCTCTTGCTAGTTGTGAATTAAAAGTTTGGGAATTATTGGCGCCGTGGCGCGCGGTATGGTGTATTTTCGTTGTTCAGACTAAAAGTGCAAAAATGCAAAAAATGTGAGGCCTAATGCCTAACACCAACACATACGGTTAAAATTACAACACTTGTTTGGTCTAATTCAAAATAAAGAAGTTTCTAGAGTTATGCTGTTGCTTTATTGTATTTTTTAATTTTTTATATTTATTATTATTTAATTATTTTTTTATTTTTTTTTTAATTATTTTATTTTATTGTTTTAATAATCTGCTATCCCAGTCTTTGTCTCTCCGCGATGGATTATTTCCCTCTGGTCACTTCTAGCATACTCGGATTCGAGTCCATGCAGAGGGCCATTCCGCGTTAATATCAATGATTCATCATCACCGATAACCAGCTACTTGGTACCATGTAAGTTGGATTGTCTGTAATCAAGCGTTAAGAACTATCTCTCGCGCCGTACACCCTTGAGGGTCACCATAAGATTAGGTGTAGCAGATTATTTAAAAATTATTTATAAAAATAATACGTTTTTGTACTAGAAAATGGGTGGTAGGTCTTCAACAAGTTTCAAAGGGCTGATAAAAATTAGACATTTCACGAGACCACAGTTTGAAAAGTAGGGATAATTTCAAAAAATTTAAATACGGCACTAAAGGATGGAAACATTATATTTTGTCATAAAATATTGAGGAGATGAACACGTTATGAAAATTTTAAACCATTAATGGACTTTACATGGATAGTATAGATGGAATGAGGTTGAATGTGAAATATTATGGCAAATAATTTAATGTCCTTTAAAAGTTTTCAAAAATATTATCATCATTTTCCAAAACCCTAGATTTTTCATAAACTTGTTGCTCGAAGGACTTGGTTTCAAAACTCTTCTTTTCCAAAACCCTTTTTTCACTATTCTTTTAAAAGTCTTTTTATTTATTTACAAATCCAAGCAAGATAGTGTATTTACAAAAATGAACAACTTATTTACAAAAATATGGAAGATGAAATAAAAACAGAATTTTAAATTTTATGATTTTTTTTTTGGTGCCATACAATAAAAACTATATCTTAGTAGCATATAATATGTCATCGACATATAAAGCACGAAAAATATATTTATTCCCACATAACTTACGGTACATAAATTATCTACCAAATTCACCTCAAAACTGAATGAGATAATCTATTGATGAAAGTTATAATACCATTGTTGAGATATATGTTTGAGTCTCTATTTGCACCATATTATTTGTGTCATCAATGTCACAATTGAGAAACCATGTCTATATATCCATCTAATATGACTCAAGATTGAAATGCGTCAGTATTGTCATGATAATCCTTAAGAGTCTTCGAAATAAACCATAGAGAAAGTCTCTTTATAATTTATTGACTTAATTATATTTTTTTCGTTCTTGAAATGTCTAAGTTTTCTCTTTGGCTATAATGTCTTGACAATTTGTATCATAAACAGATCAAAACGTAAGTTCTAAATTTCAAGATTATAACCATATTCCCCCCGCAAACACGACATCTTTGAAGAATCACGCATTTCGCGAATACTAAAATAAATCGACCTTATATGTAGGATCATAAAACTTGTATCCCTTGAACTTAATGGCATATCCAACAAAACAGCAACTTCGGTCCAGTTTCATTTTCTTATGCCTTTAAGCCTTACCTTAACTGGAAAACCGCAACACGTAAATAATCTAAACAAGGCTATCAACCTATCCAAAATCATATTGTGGTTTATTGTTGCTTTAGTTAGAATTGTATTTAGGATATAAGCTGCAGTGTTTAGTGTCCCCCCATAGAGAATGCGATAAAATAGTATTACAAATAATACAACATGCCATATCCTTAAGCGTTTTATTTCGTCCTTAAGCAGTTAAGTCATTCATGTTGGGAAAATCCGACATTGTATACTATGTGACCATATTACTTTACTCTATTAGTTTCACAAACAGTCATAGATATTGTTCACTTTAACCATCATATTGACCATGATATTTACCATGACGATCAAATCAAATGATTTTGATTCTTTTCTTGAGTTGATTCTCAACTATAATCTAACTGTTTGTAAAACTTTTGAACACATCCAATGTTTTTGTCATTTTATGATTGAGGTATATGTAGTCATATAAAAAAAAATGTCAATGAATATAATATTTAATGTTGCTTATTCAAAAATAAATGTCTATGAGTATACGCTCTAAAAAAATATAAGTTTTAATAAAATAAATAATATATAAAATATATAACATACAAGTAGCTAGCTCATTGAACATGATATTTAATGTTGCTTATTCCAAAATAATGTCTATGAGTCCATGCTTGCGAACCTAATATGAGATGATATTGTAGTTACAAACAAGATCTTCTAGAATATCCAAAATCACGTAGAGTGTCCTTTGAATTTCTTCTCTTGGTTTCTCTTCTCTCAACTTGATGGGATAGGACAGAATGATTCATTGATTCTATTATTCTACGGACCAAATTGCTTATATAGCCAAGTGACAACCTTTGGTCAAAAGACACTTTGACCTACAGACACGCTTTGGCTCCTACTTGGTTATTTCTACATCAGCCCATCATAAATATAGAAAGAACTGTAGGATTAGCGCCCTAGGCCAAATGTATTTGTGCTAGAAAATAAATTATGTATTAAGACACTATTATTTATTAAATAAAGGTTGTTTCTTATATATCTGTGTGTATGGATTGTGAATGTAAATCTTATATGAACCAAGAATGACACTTCGGGTTCACGTCATCAAGAATACGTAATTCTGATAGTAGAATCGTGAACCAATGAATGACATTCTAAATAGTCCCTAGTGACATGTAGGATGTTTATAGAGATAGATATACTTCAGGTAAGAAGCTACATATCCACAATAGTATATTCGCAGGCTGGACGATCATGTTATGCTGATCATGGACATAGAGATGTCAAATCTTGAAAATAGGTACGTGTCAGAAAATACCTACAGACTGACCACATTATGAGAATATGCATGGTATATGTCATTAGTGATTCACATATGAATAGTGTGCTTGTTCCTACGACCTGAGGTCACCATGGATTCTTGTATTTGGAACTGCATACTTTAATATGATCCTATGTCATCCGTAATGGGATGATCATTAGGGTCATCATTAGGTATGCATTGAATCATGACGAGGATTGTGAGTGATCAAGATGGGATTTGTTCCTCTCATCAAGAGGGAGATATCTCTGGGCCCCTTGATGAACTAGGACTGAAGGAAATGCATGGCCATGGTACTTAATATCATTTTATATTTACTCAATCTAATTCTCGATCAGAAAAGAGACTTTGATCAAACTCAGGGGTGACATACTTCTACGCCTTGTGATCAAAACATATATCATAGAACAAAAGGAACAAGAAAAGGTCTATTCATATAGGTTTATGATCGCCGATCTTTTCATTTAACATGGGTACTCATGACATCAGTCTAGAGGTTACTTATGACTTATGATCTTTAGAAGATCATTACTAGCGTTAAATGGAACCTACACTGTCACACAATGAACTCCATTCGTACGGGATGAAAATACCTGAAAAATAGTTATACATATGATGTATAAATTGATGAACAAAATAATCAATTAATGGATAATTGATTGAATAAAACAGCATCATTCCGTTGGTAACGGAATAGTTCCGTTCTCAACGGAATAGATATAAAAACTGTAATAACCTTAGCTGCCAAGGATTCCGTTAAGGAAATACCTATTCCGCTGGCAACGGAAAGTTCCATTGGGAATAGAATAGGCGCAGATTAGGATTTTTAGTTATGGTAACTGAGCAATCGTTTGCCTCTTTCCCTAGTATAAATAGAAATGCAGCGCCTCTCTATTATATATAGACAATTCTATATTATAATTTTCTAGAGTTTCAAAAAATAGTTTTTCGAAATATGTTTTGGAAATGGGAGTAAACAGAGGAAAAACGAATTTTCCAGCAGGCCTCCATTCCTAACGGAATAGTTCCGTTGAGAATTTGTCAAATTTTCAGTGCTAATTCCGTTGAGAACGGAATAGTTTCGTTCCCAACAGAATAAGACTGATTTTGTGAGAAATGCTAATTTTTGTTATACAAGGAATTTAATTTATTTAAATATGGTATGAGCGTTAGATCTGTGATTGTTCTGTGATGTAATCTTGTGTGTTAATGATTGTATTTTATTTAATATCTACGGTAACCTGTGAGTTGTACAAAGTTATAATTATGGCAACTAGTGAGTTGTCCAAAATTGTAAATTACTTTTTCTAGCAATAGAATAGTTAGGAAAGATATTATATCAAGAAAAGACGAGGATCTTGGCGCAATCTTTGGAAGATAGCATTGGATCTTCGCGCACACACAACGAAGGGTTTGTTGAAGATTCACCTGCAATCTAGAGATATATCTAGGATTATGAACCTCATGATCACTCGTGAGGAACTCATACTACATTTATCTTGTTTCTGTGATGTTTATATTTATAAATCTAAAACAAAATCCTTCAGAAGATTAAGTAATGAAGTGCCTCCCATATCACTATAACCCTCGGTGCTCAGACAGTTTTCCACATGGGTCATGCCGGATCTTGGCGTGTGGGGAATTGTCTTTGGAAAGGGGCACGCGGGAAGTAGTGACTAGCACATGTCATGCGTGAGCTGAGTGTATTGGAAATTGCTTTATCGATACTCATACATGGTTAAACTTAACTGAGCAAGTAAGTCAGACTTAGGCTCAGGGCACAGGATGGGATAATACACCGAGTATAAGATACTCATTCCATAAAAGGAAAGAGTTGCATATGATGTTATTGGAAAGTGTTCCTACCTAAATAGTTGAGCATTAAGGGTTGCGCCGGAGCGCACTTACTGCTCAATGAAATACGGATCTTAACTCACTATAAACCTTCAGTTAATTGAAGATTCCGAATCAATACTACTGAAGGTGGTTGATTTCAAGAAAATAGTGGGAGTACAATATAAGAAACACCAAAACAAAATAACCCCAATGAATAAATTATAATGGCACTTTATATTTCAACTTGTAGAATAATGACAAAGAACAACAATTTAACTTGGTTGAATTTTTGATCTATCCTTGAGAAGGATAAGCTCAATGGGTCTAACTTCCTTGACTGGTTTAGAAACCTGAGAATAGTTCTCTGGGCTGACAATAAACTGTATGTTGTAGAAGAGGTTTATCCAGAGGAACCAGAACAGGCAACCGCAGGGGCTGCCCGACATGCGTATGCTAAATAAGTGAAAGATGACATAGAGATAGCTTATCTCATGCTACCGATCATGACCTCCGAGCTTCAGAAGCAACGGCAGGACATGGGTGCTTACTATATGATTGTAACTCTCAAGGAATTTTTTTTCCAAGAGCAGGCTAGAGTTGAGCGCTACAAAGCGACCGTCTCTTTGACTGATAAGAAGATGGCTGAAGGTTTATCTGTGAGTGCTCATGTACTCAAGATGAAGAGCTATCTTGATCAATTGGAGAGACTTGGTTCAGCTATGCCCAGAGAATTGGTTATTAACATAATTCTCGGGTCATTGCCTCCTAGTTTTAAGCAATTCATCATGAACTATAATATGCATCAGAAATAGAAATCCACCACCGAGTTGCATGGGATGCTTAAGAATCCTTTGCTTCTTCTTCTTCCTCTCTATATCCTCTCCCTCTTCACCCTTACAATCTCTTGCTGCGTACCTTCTCATGTTACTCGAAATGCATTCGATGAACTTAACGCCCGATGCGATTTCATACTCCACACTCTTATCCTCTCTCTCTTCGGTCGGCCATCTGGATCTCGCCCTCACTTTCCTCCCATTAATGGAGGAAGACAAGGTCAAACCAGATCTGATCTTATAATCCACTTTAATTCATCTAGCTCTCAACTTAAACGATCCGTCCAAAGCGATCTCTCTCTTCTCATGAATGAAAGCGAGCGGAGTCACCCCCGTCTTGCGAGCATTCAATGCCGCCATTTCGGCCCACTGCTCCGCCGGCTTACTCCGAGACACCGGCCGAATCCTGACACAAGATATGTCACTCGCTTACGTCACTCCAGATACTGTTTCGTATTCCACTCTCCTTTCCGGATTTGTAAAATGAGGCAGATTTCTCTTCGCTCTTTCCCTCTTCTCTCACATGAAAGAAAATAAAGTGAAATCAGATCTAACCACATTTAATGTGGTGCTCCACGTCTATGGACAGCTCGGTTTATCAAAAGAAACAGATAGACTCTTTTGGTTCACACCTAAATTGGGAATTAAACCAAGTGTAGTCACATTTAATACGATGCTTCGTGTCTACGGAGATTGTGAGCTGTTTGGAGAGGCGATTCATCTCTTTCGTCTCATGCAAAAGAAGGAGATTCAGCAAAATGTCGTAACTTACAACACCATGATTTCGATTTACGGTAAATCTCTTGAGCATGAGAAGGAAAGTCATTTGATTCAAGAAATGCAAGAAAAATGGATTTTTCCAGATTCGGTTACTTATTCTAGAATCATCTCTATTTGGGAGAAGGCTGGACAGTTGGATCGAGCGGTAAAATTATTTGAGAAATTGAGAGAATCAAATGTGGAAATCGATCCAGTTTTGTATCAAACGAAGGTTGTGGTTTATGAACGTGCATGATTAGTTTCAAATTCGAAAAGTTTGTTGCATGATTTGAGAGATCATGAGAATAATATGAATAAAAATAGCGCGATTAAGATTCTTGCGAAAGCGAATCGAGTTGAAGAGGCGGCTTGGGTTTTTAGACAAGCGGTCCAAAATAAAAAAATAAATGAAATTTCGGTTTATTCATCCATGATCGAATTATTCTATGAAAATCGGAGGTTTAAGAATGTAGTTGAGGTGTTTGATGAAATGCTCGAGAGAGATTTCTTTCCTGATTCAGACACAATTGCGACCGTATTAAATGCGTATGGAAAATTACGAGAATTTGAAAAGGCTAAGGGGTTTATATGAAAAAATGGAAGAGGAGAAGTGTGTTTTTACGGACCGCGTCCATTTTCAAATGTTAAGTCTTCTTGGATTAAAAGGGGATTTTGAAGGGGTTAAAAAGTTGATTGAAAAGTTGGGAAAAGATTCTGAAATTGATAAAAAGGAGTTGAGATTTGTGGCCGATGCAGTTTATGAGAGAGCAAATTGGTATGACTATGATGATGTGATTAGAAATTCAGAATATTAGAATTTTGATATGAAGTCATAATAACATTAAAATGGTCGTGTGTTGATGTAAATATAATCAAAATAATTGTTGTGGAAATTTGTAAATTGAAGATTAAAAAACCTCCTAAAATCTCAAAATGAAATTTGTAAGTCTCTTCACTTTGATGCCAAATGTTAAATTTGATATGGTGGTCTGATAAGAAATTTGTATTATGTTAAATTCTATATGGAGTCGTTAAACACTAATGCACAATAATTATTTTTCGAATATGTAAATTGAAGATTAAAAACCCATTAAATCCCAAATAAAATTTGTAAATCTTTTCATTCCAATTTGAAATGTTACAACTATACAATCAATACAACAACAAATCGCCTCGACAACCGTGCAGAAAGAGACCAAGACTCCAACAATAATAATGTACAAAAGATCTTCAGTTGAAACCATATGATATACAAACACTAAACTCAGCCTTTTTGAATTTCTCCACCGACGTAAAATTACAAAATTAATTAATATATTTAAAAAATAATAAAAATCTACAAAATATGATTTGGCTGAGGCAGAATCCCATGCTTTTGAAACCATTCAGGCATGTGAAATGTTTCGCGTAATAAAGGTCTCACGTCTTTTTGAAGAGGTAGTTGCTTTAGAAGCGGAAGTATTACAGCCAACAACTAAAATATAAAAAATAAATAAAATAAACAATTCAGTATATTTTCTCGTTGGTTCTATTTTTTTCAGAAAAACTTGCAAAAAAAAAATGTATTCTTAAAAAATATCAAAAAAGATGGAGGATGAAAATTGAAGGTCATTTTTTTAATTTTTGAATAAGGAAGGGCTTTTATGCAATTTAGCATAATACAAGGGCTTGTTTGCAAATTTTTCTACTTTATTTTATTTAATTTACCTGATTATCGGCAGGCTGGCTCGTAGAAAAAGGGACACACGGAATTCCAGAGGCTAAAGCAAGAAATTCAACGGATTATTATCCACTAAAACAATTCGCGAAAAATCCTTTGTTAAACATGTTAAATCCTTCACATTCTCTCTGTACTGCCTATTATATACATTCAAATTAAAAATATATTATATTTCATTATATTTAAAACAAAAAAATTGAAAATTTTAATAAAAAATGGAAAAAAAAATATACATGGTGACTTAAGAGGGCCTGTAGAGTTGAGACATAAATCTATTTTGACCGTCAATTCTATCAACAAGTGGTCTTGCATAACTTGAATATTACATATTTATTTACTATTATTATAAATGAAAATTATAAAAGTCCTTCTCTCTGAAAAATAAGAAAAAAAAAATATAACAAAACCTTCTAAACCTGCTGTAAAAAGAATTAAATCGGCAAATTCACTAGTCTGTTTTAAAAACTTGTGCAATCGTGGCCTTTCAAAAACAGTCACATGATTCACCTTTTGTTTTCCTTCTGCTTCCTAAATTAAAAATAAAATACTATCTCAAAATTATTTTACATGATTAATAAAATAAAATAACAGAAATGAGTAATCATTTAATGAATGACCTTGTGAGTGGAAATGCACTCAAGTTCGAAGCATTTAATGCCTGATTGAATAGCTTGAGATCTAACAAGAGCTGGTAGGCTTGAAGTTTCATATGCACATACTAATGTCTCATCTAAGTCCAAAACAACCTGAAATTAATCAACCACATTTACTTAATTCTGATATTTTAAGAGAAATACGATGTCGATTATGCTACTCAATTTGTTCAATTATTTCAATAAATAACTATCCTTATCAAGTTCTTAACCACATCTAATTATGCACCTACTTTTTCCAAATTGTCCCTCGATAAATACTAATCAAATTCAAATTTGATTTAAATTCCCAAATAAAAGATGGTCAATTTTCCCCAAATTAGAAGATACTAACACTCAAATTTCCCCAAATTAGAAGATACCAACTCTACTGTACTGAAGCATTTAATGCCAGAGTCAACAACCCACTTGATATGATCAAAGCCAAAAAAAACTTCTAGCTTTCATCAATTCAGACCAAAATTTCCCCAAATTACAAGTATATTCACTAAAATTTCAGCTCAAATTACCAAATTGCGTCGAAATTCACGTCAAGAAGTCCATATTAATTCAAACAAACAAAAAACAAATATTCAAATCATCATCATTTCAGCTCATAAATACATAAACTAAACAGTACAGTGAGCTTAGGCAGAATTTCTATCTGACACATGGGCGGAGGCGGCGAGTTGGACGGCTCCTCCATCGAAAGGGGCATAAAAGGCATCGTCGCAGCAGCTGATTTTTTCGCCAGACCCTCTTGCGGAACTAAAGAGCATTTTCAACTTACAATCTGACCCAAAAAAATTCAAAAAACAGACTAGTTCCTCCAGACCCTTTGGCGGAACTACAACGAAATAACAGGTTCCGCTAGATGTTCTAGCAGAACTAGACCATTTTTTTCAACTTACAATCTGACCCAAAAAAAAATGGTCTAGTTCCGCCATATAATCTGGCGAAACTAGACCATTTTTTCCAACTTAAAATCTAACCCAAAAAAATAAAAAAAAATGGCCTAGTTCCGTCAGATCCTATGGCGGAACTAGCTAAAAATCACAAATTCCACCAAAGTGTCTGGCGGAACTAGACCATTTTTTTCAACTAACAACCTGACGCAAAAAAATTAAAAAAAATGGTCTAGTTTTGCTACACCCTCTGGCGGAACTAGCTAGAAATGACTAGTTCCGCCAGAGGGTCTGACGGAACCAGACCATTTTTTTCAATTTACAATCTGACCCAAAGAAATAAACAAAACAGTCTAGTTCCGCCAGACCCTCTGGCGGAACCTATCTCAACATGTCTTCCGGACTTGTCCGACCCAAGAAATTGAGAAATAGTCTAGTTCTAGTTCAATCATTAGAGCCTCTTATAAAACGAGAATGTCTCCCCCCCCCATCAACCTAAAGTCCTCCCAAAAAAAAAAAACACTATTCAGGTGATTTTGAAGTTTATTTTATGTGTATTTGAGATGATTTTGACCCAAATAAATAGAGAAAATCGAAGAAAGAGAAGACGCAAATTAGGTATTCTATTATAGATTTTTTGATTCATTAAATAATTAATTGATTTTTTTATAGATTTGTTGTGAATTTGTTGAAATATTATTGCAATTAGTAAGAAGAAAATGGGACAAAAATCTCAAATTCTTGTATATTACGATGGTCTTATTGTAAATCTACCGAACAGAGGCAATTACGACCTGGAGGTACCGGCTTATATTCCAGAACGTACAACCACAAATAAGGATTATGACCAACTGTGGAACGAAATTTATGAGAATCTTGGTTGGTCGTATAGTGATATTCTTTTAATCCGAGCTCAGCTTCCTTCCCTTAAGAAAGGTATTTGGCATTATAGATTAGTGAAAATTATGAATAATACACAATTGGTTAATTTTGTGGAGCATCATAAGAGTTGGGATGGAGGAATTAGAAATATATGTTGATCGCGTCGAAAATAAAGAATATCAGAAAGGAACTAGTAGTAGATCAAATGTAATTCGAAATGCATATGAAAATGAGATATTAGAACCCATTGAAAATGAAATAAATAATGAAAATGCGAATGCGTACCCGTTTGCGACCTTTGATATGGCACGTGAGAGCACTAATGTACTTTCCGAAATAGATGATGATGAAAATGAATTAGATGAGGAACCAGAATTGGATTCAGAGGACGAGGAAGAAATTTATGGAGATGGCGATGAAGAAATGGAGAGAGTGAACCATCAGACGGGATTTATATATACGGAAGAGGGTGAGATGGTTAGTGTAGGTACTTTCGGTGATGCACCAGCTGCAGAATTCGAAGATAGTTCAATCTGGGAATATGCGAGAAATGGTGTCTTATCTGGCATGAATGTGAATGAAAATGATGATGAAATATTGTATAAGGGACATACATTTGAAACAAAATCAGTACTACAATAGGTTGTAAGAGCATATAGTGTCAAATATCACCGAGAAATAGAAGTAGATCACTCCAATAAAATGAGATATATTGTGATATGCAAGCTTAAAGATGAAGGTACTAGAGGATGTAGTTGGAGGATACACGCTTCGATTAATAAAAAAATAATTTATGGGAGATTAAAACATTTAGACAACCACACGTATGTATTAACCAAACACCTAGAAGAGACCACAAACAGTTAACGAGTGCGCTTGTTGGGGGGCTAATTCTAGATATCGTAAGAGCGGATTTAGATGTTAAACTCGTAACCATAATAGAAGCCGTTAAATTGAAGGTTGACTATACCATATCGTATTGGAAGGCTTGGCACGCAAAACAACATGCGTTTCGATTCTTATTTGGGGGTTGGAGGGAGGCTTATAATTTGCTCCCTGAGTTTATGGCGGCAATAACATCAACAAATCCTGGTACTTTGTATACATTTAAAACTGGTACTCCAAATAGAGATGGTGAGTTGGAGTTCGAATGACTTTTTTGGGCATTTGGCCCATCACTCCATGGTTTTCAGTTTTGCAAGCCCGTCATAACAGTAGATGGAACATTTCTAACCGGAAAATACCAAGGAACTTTATTGGCGGTGATTGCTACCAATGCAAATGGTCAACTATTTCCTTTAGCTTTTGCTTTAGTTGATAGGGAGAAGAATGAGACATGGGGGTGATTTTTTAATTGTTTGCGTGATGTTCTCGGAGAAGAAAATATGTAACGCATAGGCATGCTGGTATAATTAGTGCAATGAGAGCAAGAAGGTGGCTTCCACCTTATGATTATCATCATTATTGCATGCGACATCTTCCAACAAATTTCAGTACTGCTATAACAGACAAAACAGTGGTTCCAATGATTCAAGGCTTAGTATGTGCGCACAACAAATATAAATTTAATAAGATATGGAAAAAAATGGAAAAGAAAGATAGTTCAGCGACCAATTGGTTACTGAAGATAAATAATTCAAATTGGTCGATTTTCTACTGTAAAGTTCCCCCCCACAAAAAAAATCCGTTCCCAACGGAATATTCCATCCAAAACGGAAGGTTTCATTCAGAAGGAAATCTCACTGTCGTTTTTGGCTGAAAACTTGGTTTAGTCCGTTCTGAACGGAATATTTCCGTTCCGAACGGAATAGCCGGTAAAAGTGGCTTCTCTCCCACTCAACTCATTTACTTTTCGATTCATTTGTCTCTATCTTCATCTACTTCCTTCTCCTTCAAGCTTTCACTCTTGAAGCCGAAATTGAAGCTAGATTTTGCTAGTGATTCTCAAGGTTGTTTTATTCCCGTGCTTGAGTTCAACTTGGGTGAGTGATTTTCTTGATTTCTTTTATATTTTTCTTCTTAAGAAGAAACTATATAAATATAGTTCAAGCCGTGAATAAAAAGGTTTAAACAAATTGCTTTGTTCCAATGAAACTGAATTAAAATTATCTAGATCTTGAAAACTTGGGGAGTGAATTTTCAGTTTTACCTTTTCAATTCTTATTATGCCGTATTTGGGGTATTACTTTATTAGGCCGTTAATCATGATCTAGCCCCATATTTTGCTCCGAATGATATATCCACCTTATAATGAGTCATAACTCACTATAATTTCTATTAAAGATATTATAATTAATCGTTCAGAATAGGACGGGGTCCTCCCGTCTATTCTCCTCGTAATTGTACGGAATAGGATGGGGTCCTCCCGTCTATTCTCCTCATAATTGTTCGAAACAGTACGGGGTCCTCCTGTCTATTCTCCTTGTATTTGTTCTAAATAGAACGGGGTCCTCCCGTCTGTTCGGCAGTGATGTTAAATATCTTCTCGCTGTTATATAAATATATATCTATATTTTGAAATAAAAGAAATCGTAGTTTGGAGCCTAGGAAGAAAAGAAGATTTTGGAGCTTTGAGAAAGAAAATATTTTATTTAAATTCTTGTATTGGCCCGTCATGTTATAAAATACATATAGTAGTTTATTTATGATATATATGCATAATATACTCATTAGATTTGTTCTCATTTGAGTTATTCCTTGGGGATAGGTTATGAGACGCGGCACATCCTAATAAGCTAGCCCTAAAGCATTCCTCACTTAGACAACTCTCGACTAACTATACTTGTTTTTTTGGTGTTTTTGTTTTGGGGCTACGTGGGGAGCGTGAGGCAGCTGGAGCGCAAGAGTATATTTGATGAGGTGGCGTAGGGAGATCACGGTTTTTGTTTATTGATTCGACCATTTCGTCCCGCTTTTATGATGTTGTATTCATGTTGTACCGTGAATTTTTATTTTATATACATGTGATGTTATTTTTCTTATGATATTTGTTTAATCCTTAACGTATCTACGGTACGTGGAAGGTTGTTGCACTCATTTCGTTCTGGGTGTGACAACTTAGTTGGTATCAGAGCAAAACTTCGATAACATGATTTAGGAAGCATCTCGAGAGGGTAGAGTCTTAGTTTCGGGATTTTCGGTTTCGGTACCCGGAGTGAAGTCTAACTCCTTGTCGTAATTGTGGCAGGATGCCACCTAGGAGAGAAGGAGCTCCACGTGGGCGCGGGCGCAGCCGTCCACCACTTCACGGCAGAGGCGGTGGTCATGGAGCAAGTCGTACCCCTTCGCTAGAGTGTCCGCCAGGACGAAGGGTGCCATCAGCCACACCATCTATGGTTTATTCTGTTGGGTTTCTACCATTCATAACCCATTCGAAACCCGAAAGAAGGATCCGTGAATTACAATTAAATCAAAGAAAAGTTCATAAGTTTGTACCTTCGGATTACTCTTAATCCGTGATGATTGAAAACAAATTTGGTTGACGCTTTTCTTTGCCCGATTCCAAACTGGTTTCCAAACCGATCCTTTGAATGTTTCGCCTAGCCGGTCTCACAAATTGATCTCCAAGCGATCTCCAAACAAACCGATTCTCCAAGCAAACCGATTCTCCAAACAAATCACGGTTTCAACCCGAATCATAAAGATGCCGCACATCACTTCATTCTATACCAATATCCACACGAACAACCCCTTTGAATGAATGGAGAATGATATATGCTAGTATTCGTTCTTCATTTTTCTCACAAAAATAATAAGAGAAGGTTTTTCGGATTTTTCTCTCTTTTTGTCTCACAAAAATTGGACGAAATTAATATTCCTTCATGTCTCTTTTTGGGATATCTCTTGTGCCTATATAGTCCATAAATTTTATATCCTATGTGCATGATAACTATGTAACCTTATATGCAACACATCTTATCATATAAAATGTAGGATTGGATGTGTCACTTGACTATGTAGCTCTTCATACAATTTATCACATAAGTTATGACTTTTCTATGTACGTCTCAATTGTTGTTCTTTGTGTGTGACCCTGTAGGTTTACTTAATGTTGGCAATAATCACAACAGATTATAAATCATGAGCGGCCTCTAGTACGACAGCATGATTACCCAAATTAAGCAAGTATAGATGATTCGATCAAACCTAATTTATGTTCATGCGTTGTATCCGTTTGCTACACGATATCTATATCGTCCATAAGGCATGGTATGTGTCAATCTTACGTTGGTCGATAAATATTTCTTGACACCGAATTTGATTGAACATGAAATGACATTAATAATTCCTTATTAATTCACTCGAGCACGGCCATGCGTTTCTTCAATCAAATCATCAAGAGGCCTAAAGATATCTCTCTCAATTTATGAGAGAAACAAATCCTATCTTAATTAAACTCTCCCCTCTGCATAATTCATTATATACCTAATTATAATATTTAGGACAGCCCGGTTAAAGACGATGTTAGATTATATTAAAGTATAAAATTTCTCATGTAGGAAACTGAGATAATCTCAAGTCTAAGGATTACAGATACATTCTTTACTGAGAATAACTAATGACATGAACCATGTAGTATTCTCACAGTGGGTCAATCCAGTATATGGTCTCCAACATATATTTATGTTAATGACTTAATAACTCTTATTCATGATCAGTAAAACGTGACCATCACTCAACTAACATACTGATGTACAATTATAGCTTATCATAAAGTATGTTTGTCTCACAAACATCCTATGAATGATCAGGGACGGCTTAGAATATCATTCATAATACTTTATTGTTTTACTATCAAAGTCACATACTTTGATGATATAAAACTAAATATCATATTCAAGGTTCATTTTAGTAATAAGAATAAAATAACCAATATGCATTTATTATATAAAATATCTCTAAATAAACACAATGCTTGTTTAACACAATCCATACATCTAGGTCTCAAATATATTGGCCTAGGACATACTACTAACATCTTCATCCGCTTCATCTTGGGAGGTGCGTAGGGCACTAAACCTCGATGAGATTCCGCCTCCACCCACTCCCTATCAGTTTTGTGGCAGTTATGGACTCTGTCGGGATATCGATTCTGTGTCTGGTGCATCTCTTGAGCGTCCCCACGAGGGAGACCAGGACCAAGACTTTGAGATAGGTCATAATTTACAGGACCCACCTGTTCCTCTCGCTCATGACCCAACGACTTTCTTGGACAACTTAGCCCGCCACTTGGCAGATCGAGTTGGAGACCGACAGCCGCAGCATGCAGTACCGGTGTCATTATTAGATCACATCACGAACTTTGAGAAACTGAACCCAGAGCATTCTCAGGTCAGAGGGAACCGGCAGTGGCAGATAATTGGTTACTAGAGATAGGCGAGAACCTAGCACGGGCAGGTGTGACTCCTGAGGCTATGGCGAAGGTTGTAGCAACGTGGTTACAGCATGAGGCAGTACAGTGATGGATTGCACGTCGTGGTTCCTAAGGGGAAGAGTTGCCCATACCATGGGAGTGGTTCGAGACTGCATTTGCCGGTGAGTATAATACGGAGACTTCAATGCGTGATTTTGAGGATCAGTTCAGGGCGCTGGATCAAGGCACTCGATCAGTTGATGAGTTTATTGCAGAATTTACTCGTTTGGCTCGTTATGCACCTTCTTTGTACCCACGGAGGTGAGACGGGTCGATGAGTTTGTGAGGCGCTTGAGGCCTGACGTGAAGCATGATGTGAGTATCTTTGGTACCATATTTGATTTTCCCAAAGTGTGCGAAGCGGCAAGACACTACGAACGGCATGTGCGAGAGTCAGGTAGAGGCCCAGCCCCTAGTCAGCCCAGTCACTCTCGACCCAACTTGGGCCGGAACATGAACAGAGTGACCAACCGGCCAAGAGAGGATCGTACGACATATGGGCACAATCGGGCACCTGATGTGGGGCCGAAGCAGCGATAGACCAATGCGGCAGGATGCATGAGGAGGGGCCTTGTAGGAGGGTTCTTGGTTTATGTTACAATTGCGGGGAGTCAGGACACTTCCTTAGAGATTGCCCTCATCCTATGAGACAGGGGAGACCAGTGCAGCAGCCGGCCGAACATGTGCCGACTAGAAGACAACCACCTCGGGAATCTAGGCAACGCTCGGGGACATTATATGCAACAGTGGTACAGACAGAGGGGTCAGCTTTAGCGGGTAGAGCTCATGAGAGGGAGATACCATATGTCTCTCCTCCACCAGTAGGAGATGGAGGAGGCACCAGCAGACCGACACCAAATGTAGTTACAGGTATCTTTAACATTTCTGGTGCACCTGCATTGGTATTATTTCATTCAGGCGCAAGCCACTCATTTGTGGCTCGTGAGTCTGTTGATACTCAAAATTGGGACCGTGACCCCTCCGAGATCAGTTTGTCTATTTGTACACCCTTGGGAACCGCATTTTCCACGGGTAAGCAGTGTACGGGGAAGATAATAGTGATTGGCAAGCGAGAGTTTTCGGCAGACTTCATGGTGCTTGAGATGGGAGGGTTCGATGCTATCTTGGGAATGGATTGGCTCGCGCGTCACCGGACAACGATCCAATGTGGGGAGCAACGGGTACATCTGACTTAGAGGATGGGATACGGATCAGCGTAAAAGACTGAAATCTCGGCCAGGAATTGCCATTCATTTCGTCCTTAGCAGCATATCATTTGATGGCTAATGAGTGCTTGGCGATCCTTGCAAGAGTCCAAGCAGATGTTGATGGTGGGAGTTTGGAGGATATTCCTATTGTACGCGATTACGCAGAGGTATTTGCCGAGTTGTCTGGGTTACCCCCATAAAGAGACGTGCAGTTCGGAGTTACGCTAGTACCTGGTACGGGACCGATTTCGAAAGCTCCTTACCGTATGGCGCCAGCCGGACTGAAGGAGGTGAACATAGAATTGCAGGAATTGTTAGACAAGGGGTTTATAAGACCGAGTGTGTCGCCTTGGGGAGCCCCTATTCTGTTCGTCAAGAAAAAGGACAGGACTTTGAGACTCTGTGTCCACTATAGAGAGATAAACAAGGTGACAGTGAGGAACCATTACTTGTTACCGCGCATTGATGAATTCTTTGACCAGTTGAGAGGCGCGACAGTATTTTCAAAATTTGATTTGCGTATAGGATACTATCAGCTACACGTGCGAATTGGGGATGTGGATAAGACAGCATTTTGCAGCGGTTATGGTCCTTCCGGATTGACGAATGCACCGTCTGTGTTTATGGATTTGATGAATCGTGTGCTACGACCCTATTTGGATACCTTCGTCGTCGTTTTTATCGATGACATCTTGATCTATCCCCGTACTTGGGAGGAGCACAAGGAGCATTTACGAACCGTGCTTAACACTCTCTTAAATGAGGTGGTATTTTTGGGTCACGTGATTTCGAAGGATGGGTTGAGGGTGGACCCAAAGAAGGTCAAGGCTATAGTAGATTGGCAACGGCCTAAGTTAGTTATTGAGATTCGGAGCTTCCTAGGTTTGGCAGGTTATTACCGCAAATTCGTAGAAGGATTTTCACGACTTGCACTACCGTTGACTCAGTTGACAAAAAAGGGAGTGAAATTTGAATGGACCGATGAACGCGAATGCAGTTTCCAGGAGTTAAAAGGTCGGCTAGTTTCTGCACCCATTATGACCTTGCCGACTGAGGGTCTTGAGTTTGAGGTGTATTGTGACACGTCGCGACGGGGGTTGAGTTCTGTGCTTATGTAGGAGCGTAGGTTAATTACTTATGCATCAAGACAGTTAAAACCCTACGAGAGGAACTACCTGACGCACGATCTAGAGTTAGCTGCGGTAGTATTTGCGTTAAAAATTTGAAGACACTATCTTTATGGAGAGAAGTACAAGATCTTCACCGATCATAAGAGTCTCAAGTACATATTCGATAAGCGCGATGTAAACTTGAGGCAGCGTCGTTGGTTGGAGGTGTTGTGTGACTTCGACATGTCCATACAGTATCATCTGGGGAAAGTCAATGTTGTGGCAAATGCTTTGAGCCGCAAGAATCACGGAAATGCGGCCGCCTTGCCGACGTGTCAGCCCCAGATTCTTATGGATTTGAGACGGCTGAATATATACGTGCAGGTGACGGGGTCACGAGTCTTTCTGGCTAGCCTGCTAGTTCAGCCTACCTTAATGGAGAGGATTCGCGCGGCACAAGCCGAGGATCCTAGAACACGTCGGATACAAAACCGAATGGCTATAGGCAAGGCCCCGCACTTTTTGGTGGAGCCAGAGGGAACCTTGCGACTCGGAAAATGTGCCTATGTGCCAGAAATGTTGCAACGCGAGATTATGGAGGAGGCCCATGAGTCGGGCTACTCGATCCATTCGGGAGAGATGAAGATGCATCAGGATCTTCGTGTCTCCTATTGGTGGGCTGGTATGCGACGAGAGATAGGCGATTTCGTTTCGAGGTGTCTGGTTTGTCAGCAAGTGAAGGTTGAACGAAAGAAGCCGGCGGGACTTCTTCAGTGCAAGGCAAGTTTGAGGGGATCACGATGGATTTCGTGACCGATTTACCACGCACACGACAAGGTAACAACGCCATCTAGGTTATACTAGACCGGTTGACCAAGGTGGCAAATTTCATCCCATTTAAATTTGGGACTTCCGGTGAGGAGATGGCCCAGATTTATATGCGTACCATATTTCGGCATCATGGAACGCCGGTAGAGATCGTGTTTGATCGAGATACGTGTTTCACCTCCAAATTTTGGAAAGACTTTCAGGTTGGTATGGGTACAAAACTAACTTTTAGTACTGCTTATCACCCTCAGATGGATGGACAGTCTGAAAGGACGATTCAGACGCTAGAGGATATGCTGAGAGCATGTGCGATCATGATGGGTGGGTCTTAGGGAGATCACCCATATTTGTGCGAGTTTGCAAACAACAACATCTATCATGCGAGTATTGGAGTAGCACCTTTTGAGGCGCTTTATGGAAAGCATTGCCGTACACCATTATCTTGGGATCCCGTAGGGTCGGAGCAGCCACTGGGACCTGATTTGGTGCAGGAGAGTGCAGATCACCTTCGTATGGTGAAGGAGCACCTAAAGACTCCCCAGGATAGGCAGAAAAAGTATGCTGATCCATCTCGCCGAAATTTAGAATTTCCGCCTGGTGATCATGTGTTGCTGAGAGTGTCTCCGACATGTGGTGTTATGAGCTTTGGTGTTAAGGGTAAGTTGAGTCCGATATACATTGGGTCGTTCGAGATTCTAGAGTGGATTGGACCATGCGCTTATCGCTTAGATTTACCCCCGACATTGGCTGGGGTGCATAACGTCTTCCACCTCTTGCAACTTCGGAAGTATCTCCGTGGAGAGGGACACGTGGACATCTCCGAACTCCGTTTCGAGCCCAGTTTGAACTACGAGGAGGTCCCGGTCGCTTTGCTAGATAATCACGAGCAAGTGTTGCGTAGCAAGATCATGAAATATGTAAAAGTACAATGGAGCAATCATTCCGAGCGAGAGGCTACCTGGGAGCGCGACGACGATATTCGGAAGAGGTATCCAAATCTTCAACCACCTTTACCTCCGCCTCCACCACCAGGTTGGCATTTCTTATGCTTAGAGGACTAAACGTCTCTTAAGGAGGGAGTAATGTAAAGTCCCAAAAAAAAAATTTACATTCCCAACGGAATATTCTGTTCATAACGGAATATTCCGTCCAGAACGGAAGGTTTCGTTCAGAAGAAAATCTCACTGTCATTTTTGGCTGAAAACTTGGTTTCGTCCGTTCTGAACGGAATATTTTCATTCCGAACGTAATAGCCGATAAAAGTGGCTTCTGTCCCACCCAACTCATTTACTTTTCGATTCATTTCTCTCTCCCTTCAACTCCTTCCTTCTCCTTCAAACTTTCACTCTTGAAGCCGAAATTGGAGCTTGATTTTGCTAGTGATTCTCAAAGGTGCTTTCTTCCCGTGCTTGAGTTTAACTTGGGTGAGTGATTTTCTTGATTTCGTGTTGATTTTTCTTTTTAAGATGAAACTATATAAGTATAGTTCAAGCCGCGAATCAAAAGGTTTAACCTAATTGCTTTGCTCCATTGAAATTGAATTAAAATTATCTAGATCTTGAAAACTTGGCTGACTGAATTTTCAGTTTCGCCTTTTCAATTCTTATTATGACTTATTTGGGGTTTTACACTATTAGGCCGTTAATCATGATCTAACCCCATATTTTGCTCCAAATGATATATCCACCTTATAATGAGTCATAACTCACTATAATTGCTATTAAAGATATTATAATTAATCGTTCGGAATAGGACGGGGTCCTCCCGTCTATTCTCCTCGTAATTGTACGGAATAGGACGGGGTGCTCCCTTCTATTCTCCTCGAAATTATTCAAAAAAGGACGGGGTCCTCCCGTCTATTCTTCTTGTATTTGTTCTAAATAGAACGGGGTCCTCCCGTCTATTCGACACTGATATTAAATATCTTCTCGCTGTTATATAAATATATAACTATATTTTGAAATAAAAGAAATCCTAGTTTAGAGCCTAGGAAGAAAAGAAGATTTTGGGGCTTTGAGAAAGGAAATATTTTATTTAAATTCATGTATTGGGCCGTCATGTTATAAAGTTCATATAGTAGTTTATTTTTTATATATATGCATAATATACTCATTAGGTTTGTTATCATTTGAGTAACTCTTTGGGGATAGGTTATGAGACGCGGCACGTTCTAATAAGCTAGCCCTAAAGCATTACTCTCGACTAACTATACTAGTTCTTTTGGTGTTTTTGTTTTGGGGCTAGGTGGGGAGCGTGAGGCAGCTCGAGCGCAAGAGTAGATTTAGTGAGGTGGCGTAGGGAGATCACGGATTTTGTTTATTGATTCGACCCTTTCGTCCCGCTTTTATGATGTTGTATTTTGGAGACTTAAATGTCTCATTAGACTTGTTCGCTTCTGTTTATTTTGATTAGAAAGGGTTGTATTCATGCTGTACCGTGAATTTTTATTTTATATACATGTTATGTTATGCTTGTTATGATATTTGTTTAAGCCTTAACGTATCTACGGTATGTGGCGGGTTGTTGCACTCATTTCATTCTGGGTGTGACAACTTAGTTGGTATCAGAGCAAAAGTTCGATAACATGAGTTAGGAAGCGTCCCGAGAGGGTAGAGTCTTAGGTTCGAGTCTGTCGGGCTTTTCGGTTTCGGGATCCGGAGTGAAGTCTAACTCATAGTCGTAATTGTGGCAGGATGCCACATAGGCGAGAAGGAGCTCCATGTGGGTGCGAGCGCAGCCGTCCACCTCTTCGCGGCAGAGGCGATGGTCGTGGAGCAAGCTGACTGGTTCCGAGTCTGCATCTGCGTAAGCTGACTGACGTCTTCTCCTCCTTCCTCTCCTCCCTTATCTGCTCTCGGTTCATTGAGCACCTCCCACTCAGTATCGCCGGGATACTCATTAAGCTGAGTAAAAATGAGTTTTTGGCATCCCAACCACTTTCTGACGCCGTCTCTTACTTCCGCCCTCATGTTTGTACTAAATTCTCATAGCATTCTGAACCCTATGGGACCTCCCTCCATGGCGGTTTGTGCCTTAAAATATTAAAAAAAAATTAAATATTAAAATTAAAAATTTAACTTTAAAAATATTAAAAAAATTAAAAATATTACCGCTAATCTTTTTTTCAGGACCATAGGGCGGTATGTGCTCGAACCGTGCGAAATGGTTCTCTGCACCAACGGATCGGAATTCTGCTAATACCAGCTCATGTAACCATCATAATCGAAAGGGGTATACGGCTCCAGGGGATCCATTTGCGAATACCAATACCATTTATCATTCCAACGTGTAATCCAATTCTTGTGAATCTTACGCCAATCGTTCCGTGAAAATTCGTCTGGCCGCGTAATTCTTTATTGTCAATTTTGACAGTTTCAAGTATTTCCGGGGGTATTTTTTGCCGATAGCCGAACTGTCGCATCACCCTCTCAGGGCGATAACGCTCGATGATCGATAAATAAATCAACAGCACACTGAGTAGCGCCGTAGTTCTTTCTTCCTGACAAATGGGCGGTAGTCTATCGCGGTATGATTCGTAAGGTGCCCAAAAGATATCACTTAGAGGGATGTTGTCTAACATGTCGCAGTTCGCCCACAAATGAGTAGTCGACAGATCCTCTTTAACTCTTGCATCTCTCCAGAGTATTCCAATCGTATCATTGTAATCCGGGTCGTCGTAGATATTCAATCTTGCCGGGTTAAATGAAACTTTCAGTCTTCCGGTCACAAAATATTGCCAAGCCCATAATTGTAGTAATAAGATGCAACCTCCCATATTTTTCTGATCGGGACCTATACTTTTGCACAGCTCTCTGTACAAGTATGCACGTACCCCACTCCCAAACGCCCACTCATGCAAATTATTCATTTCTTCTAAAAGTACCAGGGACATGAGCGAATAACAGTCCCCATTCGGATCCGTAAATAAAATGTCAGAAAAAAAATCCGATCATGTAAGCTCTACAATATTACTCGACTCGTAATATGGGGGTATCATTTTCCAAATTGGGAAAATTCTCCATGAAACCTTTATTATTTACCAACACGTTGCTTTTCTTAGTCCCTGATCCTCTGAACATCTCTTGGGGGCGTGTTTTTCCGAGTAGCTCCCTAGCTTTATTTGCCCAATTTATACCGCTGTTCTTCATACAAAGGGGCTTCCCATCTACCCACAACCCCAACAAGCATGAAACGTCCTCCTACGTTACGGTCATTTCTCTGTGAGGCATGTGGAACGTATTCGTCTGTAGAGCGGTTATCAGTATGCCATCGATTGAAACAAACTCGAAAAATATGGCTCGAACTGATAATTCCATGATACCTGCGGAAACAAAAAATATAAGTAAATTATTTTTACATGATTAAATAAATAGATATATATAAATAATTTTAAATACAATACATTAATATGATGTTGCTTGTATCGAAAACCCCCTTTTGCTTTAGCCTTGGTGCTGTCCGATTGGCTGAAACACACGGTTCTGTGATTATCCTGGAATTCATTCAGTGAACAATATACACCTTCTGGCTCAACTATAGGAGTCTTCCCCCAATCTGCCCGACTAGATCCGCCCCTAGATGACATCCCTATATAAATTTTATTTTTTAATATAAATAATAATTAAACAATTACTATAAATAAATTACTTCAATCTTTTTTTAATATAAACAAATTGCTTCAATATTTTTTTTTAATAGAAATAATAGTATATAGTCAAAAATAAAACCATAAACAATCACTATATATAAATATATTACTACACAAATTTCATACAGACCCTCTGGCGGAAGTGAAGTAGTTCCGCCAAAGGGTCTGGCATAACTGAAGTAGTTCCGCCAGAGGGTCTGGGGGAACTAGGGAATTTTTTTTGTTGATCCCGGCCATTTGACACCCTTAAACACGCTTAATTAGTGGAAAATGCTAGTTCCGCCATAGGGTCTGGTGAAACTAGGTAAAATTTATTTTTGGCTCAATTTGGACGGTGAAACTGGCCCAAAAATGACGAAAATAGAGATTCCGTCAGACTCTCTGGCGGAACTGAAGAACATTTTCAACTTACAATCTGACCCCAAAAAAAATTCAAAAAACAGACTAGTTCCGCCAGGCCCTTTGGCGGAACTACAAAGAAATAACAGGTTTCGCCAGATGTTCTGGCAGAACTAGACCATTTTTTTCAACTTACAATCTGACCCAAAAAAATAAAAAAAAAGGTATAGTTCCGCCAGAACCTTTGGCGGAACTAGCTAGAAATAACTAGTTCCGTCAGATAATCTGGCGGAACTAGACCATTTTTTCCAACTTACAATATGACGAAAAAAATGGTCTACTTCCGCCATACCCTATGGCGGAACTAGCCAGAAATCACAAGTTCCGCCAGAGTGTCTAGCGGAACTAGATCATTTTTCTTAACTTACAACCTGACACAAAAAAATAAAAAAAATGGTCTAGTTCCGCCACACCTTCTGGCGGAACTAGCTAGAAATAATTACTTCCGTCAGAGGGTCTCGCGAAACTAACCACGGTATGTTTTTAAACCCTCATTTAAACCCGTCCGACCCTCATTTTAACCCTACCCGCCCGTTCGAAAAAGAAGAGCAAATTAAGGGGCGAAATTTCAGGCGTTTCTAGAGGAATTTAAAGAGGAAAAAAGGGTGAAATTAAAGGAAGAGAAGAAGAAGTTAGAAAGAAAAAGAAATATGTATGTTATTTTGTTGATTTGGTTGAATTGAAATTAGTGTGAAATATGTTTTGTCGAGTGAAATTAGTACGAAATAAGTTTGGATTTAGTGAGATTAGTTTGAAATTGGTTTAAATAGGTTGATAGTATTGAAATTTATTTGAATTGTTGTTGATTTGTTTAGAGAAGAAGAACAACAACAACAAAGAGAAGGACTAAATTTTTCATCAAATTTATTCGGTACGAAATTTTTTTGTTATTAATTTTTATTACTTAGTTATTTTAAGGAAAAATTTAATATAAAGTTATTTAGTAATATATATATATATATAGTAATTGTTTAGGATATTTTTTAATATATAAAAATTTTGGTATTACAAAAAAAGAATGATTGAAATATTTTGAAAAAAATATCATCTTATTAATTATTGTCCAAAAAAGTGTTATTTTGCAAAAAAATTATGCCTTTTGCTGCCTTTTACAAAAAAAATGTCGATTCTCCCTTGCTAAATTCTCTATGCTGCCCTCTCATCTCCTTTGCAGTCTTCGACGTCGCCCAATCTCTCCTCCCGATCTTCCATCTCGCTTACCTCTTAAATCCCTTTCCTCTATCTCGGATTTCCCTCTCTGTTCCAACTCCATTGTCCTCTCTCTCTCAAAAATTTATGACACGTGGTATTTTAACCTTCCTTAGATTTCCCACATGTGAGTATGAGGATTCAATTGGTAGAACAGTTAAACATTCTCTTAATCCGTGTGTGACACGTGGTCGAGGCGGTTAGAATTTGAGCTGAAGTGAACACGTGGCAGTCTGTTATTGGTGAGCATTTATCAGACGTTAGTATTATGTCTACGTATGAGAAAGTCTGGACCATAAGTGTGGCGTAGTTTTCTGCCAAACACGTCTTCTAAATTCAGCCACTCAATTCTTTCTTCGGTTCTCATTTAAACGGATAACTCCATTTCTGCATTACCACTGGTCAGAGTAAGTAATGGACCTTCCATTGCAGAAAATTGGAGAAGAGATGAACTCATCTTTCTGCAGCGACACAGAGCTCAGTACGAGAATATTGTGCTCCCCAATCGGCACGCGACATGTGTCAAAACGTGTTAAGCATCTCATTTTCAAAAAAGATGATGATTCTTTCCTCCATTTCCATGGTTAATGGACACCTTCGGTTGTGTATAAAGAGTGTTTGGGCAGGAAACAGGCCGTCCACTGAAACGAAATGGAGAGGAGAGCAGACGCGTGTTCTGCTGCAGCCTGCAATGGCTCAGTACGAGATTCGTGTGTTGACCAATCATATAGCGACATGTGGTATTCTCATCCTTAAATATGAGAGAGATCAATCCGAGGTTATTTTTCATCCCCAATCACGACTCACCACGTGTCCTCTCTGGATAGTAAAAGAACAAATGCTAGAGAACTCCAAAAGGTCTACCCAAGCAGAATTTGAATAGAAAAGAAGGAAACAAGATTGCAAAACATCCCCCAAATTACTACCCAATGCAAAAAAAGAACAAGCTTAATTCTTTAGTCCCACAATCTTATTTCTTCACTATTTCAAGGGAAAAGTTCTCTATAAAATAACCCTCATTTCTCTCTCTAAACCATCCATTCTCACATCCATTACCACACTTATTTTTCATTCCATTCTACATACACTTCTTCTTCTTTCTTTTTCCACCATTGAAATTCTAAGCTCAAACCCTAATTTTAGAGAGTAAAAAGGGAGATAGAAATTGTAAGGAGACGAACCTGATATAGAAGGAGCAAGTGATTAAGAAGAGACTAAATCAAGAAAGGGGATGTTCAAGCTCGATCCTCACTTAGGGTTTGATTTTTCTTTTATTTTCTCTTTAATTTTTCTATTTTGTTGAATGAATAAAATATCACAAGTGCATATAAATATGTATTGTGAGTAATTAAGTAGGGGAGGACTTTTTGTGTAACATTCGTGATGAAATCTTAAGTAAACTTTTGAATTTTAATATGGTAATTAAAAGGTTATATTTTGGCATTTTAGTTGAGTTATTTGGAAGGATGACTTGATTTGAAATATTTGTGTGATTTGCTTACATTTATTTGAGTAATAAAAATTTGGAAGAGTTTTTTTTTAATATTATTCAAATAAGGTTTTGAATCAAGTATAAGAACTTAAAAGTGGGAATCTTTGAGTGGATCTAGTATTTGATATATTTATTAATTAATTTACTACCTTTTGTGATTCATGAGTTACACTAATTGTCTTCATTTCCCTACTTACTTTTTTGAAATTTTAAAGAAACAAAATTTATTTATTTTATTTTCTCTAGAATTTTTTCCTATTAAAACATTACAACGACATTTCTTGAACAAGAACTCGTACTAGATGAAAAATGAGATTAAAAAGTTAATCATTTAAGATCTTTCCTCCTTGTGGATCGACACCCTAAACTCACATACTACATATACATTGAATTGAATTAGGGAACTTATAAATATATTTGCTAAAATTATGAATTGAAGCCAGAGATATATATTCGAGTCTGATTTAGACTCTATCGGAACTTGATAGCCTAGATTTATGAGAAGCCGAGCGAGGTTATGCAATAAAAAGTTCCGAGCTATATATTTCCATCTCGTGCTATTTATCTCATCCGGCAGCTTACATGAACTCATTTCAAAGTCTTCATTTTCTCCTTAAGAAAAGGAGCGAGTGTAGTTATAGAAATAAAAGAAAAAGAAAGTTTATATATCATATATGTCCCACCTCACCCTCCTTGCTCCGCTCCCCCTAACTACGTACAAAAAGAGTAAAAAAAAAGACAACGATAATGGGCTATGACACGAGTCACACTTCTTACAATTATTGATAACTGTAATAAAGTGCAGATAAATCAACTCATATATATATATATATATATATATATATATATATATATATATATATATATATATATATATATATATATATATATATATATATAATAATAATAATAATTATTACTCTTTTATGAGTAATTAATGTGTAAGATAGACTGCGTCTAAATATAATTTAGCTCTCTAAGTTCTCAGATTGTATGATTTTGTAGTATTTAGTATGTGTTATCTTGTGAAATAGAGAGAGATTACTACAACAAAAAACGTTCAAAAACACATTTTTTGCTCGTCTACAAATTCTAAGCCGTGGTATCACACGTCTTATAGTGATTTTGAAACCGTGAGAGATTTGTGGCATCTGCATCGATGGTAAACGATCATACACATGGTTTTGATTATGCTGATGATGATTGAAACGGGTCTTTAAATACGGTCAAAACTATGTTAATGTGCCCTTTAACACTTTTCAACCATGGATATCCCATGTTTTAACACGGCTAAAACCATGGTCACTGTGTATTTTAATTTTAATTTTTATATATTAATAGCCATATTCATATTCTCATTCTATATGCATTTCAATCATACAACTATATTGCACTATATCAAAATATTCTACATTCTCATATTTACAAAACGAGCCTATCATAAATTAGTATAAGAATAAGCCCCAAACTTGAAAGTTCCAATCTTCCTAAACTAGAAGCATTATTATGCTGAATAATGACTCTTCTTTCAACTTGATGAGATAAGAAAGAATGATTCATTGATTCTGTTATTTTAGGAACCAAATTGCTTATATAGCCAAGTGACAACCTTTGGCCAAAAGACACTTTGACCTACAGACACCATTTGGCTCCTAATTGGTTATTTCTATATCAACCCATCATAAATATAGAAATTGGCCCGCAATATTTCTACACACCAAATGTCACACCCTAATTGACACATTTATGTTTAATATATTATTAACTATAATTATCACTTTATTTTCAGCATATACGTGTAATACAAGAATACACATAATTATTTTGCATATAAGTCCAATATTGAATTAATGATCCAACAATCTCTCACTTGGACTATATTGAAAACTTTATAATTATGTATTGTAAATATAACCGAATTGCTAGCAACATCTGTCATATTTATCTTTATGTGTCGCTGAACAATTCCGTCCATTAGTCATATCGGTATAGGATCAAATCGGTTTTAGTCACTTTTCGCGTAACTCAACCTTCAGTGGTCACATACATCAATACAACTAAATGACATGAATCATGATGTGGATGTGTTACATGGAAATATCATGTAATGTGATCGTAACATGCTTATTTCCAACTGGTCCTCGTAAGTGAGATCAAATCACATTTTCTAATGAGACAAAACCGTCTCCCTTATAACCTTAACGAAACAAATCAGTCTCCCTTAATGAGGTGAAATTTATTATAATCAGAATATATTATATGATAAACTGAACATTATTTCTGCAGAAATCTGAATATACCAGAAAACCTGATAATCGTATCATATGTATATGACATATGTCTATAACATATATCTATGTTATATAGGTATAAATATAAACTCCTACTAGAACTAAATATTCTTTTTCAAAATAACACCCATACATACAAGTAGCTAGCTCATATAACATTTTCGGTGACAAACCTTAGTGAATGGGTCTACAATTTTCAAGTTCGTACCAATATGTAAATAGACAATTGTTTACTCTAAACTATTTATTTTACAGCAAGGAACTTGATCTCTAAAGTTCTTTTTATTGGAATATTAAAATACTATATAGTCACAAAAATATCATGAGTGGTCTTATAATTCTGTATCTACTTTATGCAGCCTATGCTAAAATTAAGTAGTAAAATTCCATAATTAGATGTCTCTTAGCATGATATACTTTATGTTGTTATTGTGAAAAATGCTATATAGATAACTGATTAGCATTCTTCCTATAAATGAAATGACACATGCTGCTCGCATATAAATGTAGCTCATTACTGATTTCATACTATTATGGCATCTACCAAAATATCAGATTTACTATACCGAATGATCTTAAACTTATCTGACCTCCAATATGTGAGTTTGTCTCTATAAATTTCGCATAAAATTCTTGGCTGCTTTCTAAATGATCTATTTCTAAATTACTTAAATATCATTCTAGCATCACTATAATGTACGCAATCACCAAACGTATACATACCTAATTAAGTCTTAGATTCCCTAGTATTGAAAAGCATAAGAAATCTTTTGAACTTACTATATTTCTTATACATTCTTAGGGTAGCGTTTGAGACTAATTATGTCTCCGTTATTCGTCAGGGTATAACCTGGTTTATAATCCTTCGTGAGATTTATTTTAAAAGTATTTTTAAATATAGTTCTTTTGTCATAAACTGAGAATACAACAAGAATAATCTTAAAGTATTTATGAACCTAATACAAAAGAAGCTTCACCAATATATCTCATATGAATTTAGGCACAAGAGACACCCTAAAAAGAAAGGCGAAGGCATAATATTTTCGTCCAATTTTTGTGAGACAAAAAAGAGAAAAAAATCCGAAAAAACTTTCTCTTGTTATTTCTGTGAGAAAAATGAAGAACGAATACTAGCATATATCATTCTCTATCCATTCAAAAGGGTTGTTCGTGTGGATACCGGTGGAGGACGAAGCGAAGTGCGGCGTCTTTGTGATTCGGGTTGAGACCGTGGTTTTGTTTGGAGAATCGATTTGTTTGGAGAATTGGTTTGTTTCGAGAATCGGTTTGCTTGGAGAATCGGTTCGTTTGGAGATCGGTTTGTGAGACCGGTTAGGCTAAACATACAAGGGATCGGTTTGGAAACCGGTTTGGAATAGGGCAAAGAAAAACGTCAACCAAATTCGCTTTCGATCATCACGGATTAAGCAAAATCCGAAGGTACAATGTTATGAACTTTTCTTTATTTTAATTGTAATTCACGGATCCTTCTTTAAGGTTTCGAATTCGATTTTGTTTCGTTTTTGTTTATCCACTGCATTATGAATGCTAGAAACCCAACAGTGGCATCAGAGCCAAGTGAATTCCAATTAAATTAAGACAAATAAACCATTTTTGAAATATTTCTTTTGATCTTGAGGCGTTATTTTTCAATTGTTGAATTTTCATTATGAACGGTTGCGATTTCATGAAAGGATGCGACTTCATGAAAGGGTGAATGTGATGTATCTTGATCATGAATGGTTGTGATTTCATGAAAGGATGCGACTTCATGAAAGGGTATATGTGATGTATCTTGATCATGAAAGGTTGCGATTTGATTGGAAGGATGCGACTTTATGAAAGGGTGCATGTGATGTATCTTGATAATAAAATTTTGTGACTTGATTGAAAGGGTGCCTTGGGTATGTCATGAAGAGATGCATGTGATGTATCATAACCTTCGGATGGGTGTCTAAATTTTATGAAAAGGTACGAAACTACGTATATGATACACTAAATAAATTTCGAAAAGATGTATTCAACACATCAAGTTTTTAAAGAAATTTTGAGTTTCGGCACTATATAAAATAAAATTTCTTCAGGGGCGCTGCCCCTTGACCCCGCCCGCTGACCGGGCAGCGGATCCCCCATTTTTTGGGGCAATGCATATAACATGGCCTATTAGATATGTGATGAAGGGTTGTGATTTGTGTGTGATGATGTGATATATGTACTATATGTATGTATGTAAAAACGGGCATGGTTCCGTTCTTGGTTGATGTAATGTAATATATTTTGATGGTTAATTATGACGGGAATGGTTCCGTTCATTTTATGTATAATATAACTACCACGATCATACGCATCATGGAGATGAAAGAGTACACCGCCAACCTCATACGCATCATGGAGATGAAGGAGTTCACCATCCACCTCATATGCATCATGGAGAAGAAGGAGTTCACCGTCCACCTCATACACATCATGGTGATGAAGGAGTTCATCAATGCCTTGTGGTTGAATGTATCTTAGGAAATGATCTTAATGATTAGCTTATTTAGATCATCAAGGTCATGTTATATCATATCATATTTATTTTATCTATGCATGTGATGTTTTGTGATGAAATACATGATAAAATAAAATAACTAAAATAAAAGATTAAACATAACAATCCCTCATATAATATTGAATAATAGAAATGCCTCCCATGTATCTATACTTATCATCCCTTCGATCATGCAAAATTTGGGTATGCCAAAGCATAGTTAATTAGCATAATCTTAGGGTAATGAGAAGTGAGAAATGGTGATTCTCGATATTTAGACATGGTTAGATTCAACTGAACTATCAAGTCAGACTTGAGTTCGTGGCATATGATAGGATGCATACGCCGAGCATATGATGCTCATCCTATGGATTAAACAAGAGTTGTATGAGATACAATTGAAAACGTTCCTACCTAAATAATTAGGTTCTAGGCGATGAGCGAAAGCTCACTTGGAACTTGATGAAATATGGATCTTGGCCCACTATGAAATTTAAAGTTAAAATTTCCGAATCAATACATTTGAGGGTTATTGATTTGAATAAAATAGTGGGAGGTAAAATTATATTAAAATATCTCAAATCATATATTAATATAAATCTATATTTAATTATGTGTAGAAACTGGCAACAAACAACACATCAACTTTAACATTGCGATCCGTCCTTGAGAAGGACAAGCTCAATGGGAAAAACTTCCTCGACTGGCATCGAAATTTGAGAATTGTTCTCAAACAAGAAAGGAAGAACTATGTCCTTGAAAGACCCATTCCTGGCCATCCCTCTAATGATGCTGATCAAGAAGTAATAGACACTTATGCCAAGCATACAAGCGACTCTAATGATGTGACATGTCTCATGTTAGCCACCATGGATGCCGATCTTCAAAAGCAGTTTGAAAATTTAGAGATATTTCTAATGTTGGCACAGCTCAAGGAAATGTTCCAAGAGCAAGCTAGAAATGAGAGGTATAATGCACATTGTGCATTAGCAAGTTGTAAGATGGTTCCCAACTCCTCGGTGAGTTCTCATATTCTGAAAATGAAGGGGTACCTTGATCAAATTGAGAAACTAGGGGCAAAGGTTGGCGATGAGATGGCTACCGATTTGATCCTTAGGTCTCTTCCTCCGAATTTCAAGCCATTCATAATGAACTATAATATGCATAAGATGGATAAGAGTCTCACGGAGGTGCTCGGCATGCTGAAGAACTTCGAGGGGAGTATGAAGACAAATGTTGTGAACGATGTTCTCTTGGTTTAGAAAGGCAAGGGCCAGAAGAGAAAAATCAAGGGCAAAGTCAAGGGAAAAGGTAAGGGCAAGGTGTTGTCCGAACCTAAGAGCAAGAAACCCAAGGAGGGTGTTTGTTTCTTCTGCAATAAACCAGGTCATTGGAAAAGAAATTGTCAGGCCTACTTTGAGGATCTATAGAAGAAGAAGAAGAGTAGTGAGACTACTACTTCAGGTATTAATGTTATTGAAATTAATTTATCTACTTCCTCATCTTGGGTATTAGATACCGGATGCGGTACTCACATTTGTAATAATGGGCAGGGGCTGCAAAGGAGTAGAAGATTAGCGAAAGGTGAAGTTGACCTGCGGGTGGAAAATGGAGCAAGAGCTGCTGCATTAGCCATGGGCATTTATTTATTATTTTTACCTTCTGGACTTGTAATAAATTTAAATAATTGCTACTTTGTACCTGCTGTGAACAGGAATATTGTATCTGTGTCGAGATTGGTTTTGGATGGTTTTAAGTTTGTTATTGAGAATAATAACTTTACCATAAGTAAAAAAAATATTTTCTATGCGAATGGTCAATTAGAAAATAATTTTTATGTTTTAAATCTTGATCATGAACATTACAAGTCTATCAATAGCATTAATACAAAGAGATTTAAATCTAATGATTTGAATCTGACATATTTCTGGCATTGTCGTTTACGGCACATAAATAAAAAAACGCATTTCTAAACTCCACCAATATGGACTTTTAGGCTCATTTGATTTAGAATCATTTGAAACGTGCGAATCTTGTTTATTAGGTAAGATGACAAAGGATCCTTTCACAAAAAGAGGTGAGAGGACAAGTGAGTTATTGGATCTCATACATACAGATGTATGTGGACCAATGAACACACCAGCTACAGGTGATTTTCGATACGTTATTACTTTTACTGATGACTTAAATAGATATGGATATGTTTACTTAATGAAACATAAATCCGAATCTTTTGAATTGTTCAAAATTTTCAAGAGTGAAGTAGAAAACCAACTAGGTAAGAAAATAAAAGCACTTTGATCAGATCGAGGTGGCGAATATTTAAGCCTAGAGTTTGACGATCATCTTAAAGATTGTGGAATAGTTTCAGAACTTACTCCTCCTAGAACACCTCACTAGAATGGTGTCTCGGAAAGGAGAAACCGAACTTTATTAGATATGGTTCGGTCTATGATGGGTCAAATAGATCTTCCGATATCCTTTTGGGGTTATGCCATTGAGACTGCCGCGTTCATACTAAGCAGAATTCCATCAAAACTGTTCAAAAGACTCCATATGACATATGGACCGGGACGAGACCCACATTGTCTTTTCTAAAGATTTGGGGTTGTGAAGCTTATGTGAAGCGTCAAATTTCTGACAAGTTAACACCGAAATATGATAAATACTTATTTGTGGGATATCCTAAAGAAACTAAAGGATATTATTTTTACAACCCATCCGAGAACAAAGTGTTTGTTGCTCGAAATGGTATCTTTTTGGAAAGAGAATTTATTTCTAAAGGAACTAGTGGGAATAAAGTACACCCTGAAGAAATTGAAGATCCACTAATTGGCAATATATTATACTCCCACTATTTTTCTTCAAATCAAACACCTTCAGTATTATTGATTCGGAAACTTCAATTAAATGAGTTTTTATTGTGAGTCAAGATCCGTATTTCATTGAGCACTAAGTGCGCTTTGGCTCAACGCTTATTGCTCAACTATATAGGTAGGAACATTTACAATTGTATCATATACAACTCTTACCTTTTATGGAATAAGCATCATATGCCTGGTGAATTATCCCATCTTGTGCCCTGAGCCCAATCCTGACTTGCTTGGTTAGTTAAGTTTAACCATGTATGATTATCGGCGAAATGGAATCCAGCACACTCAGTTTTGACATGACCCATGCTGGATGTCATTTCCTGTGTACCTTCCTTTACAAAGAAAATCCCCCATATTCTCAGCTTAGGCATGACCCACATGGAAGATTGTCTAAGTACCGAGGGCTTCAGTGACATGGGGGGCACTTCCTTACTTAACGTTCAGAAGGATTTTATTTTTAAATTTATAAATATAAACATCACAGAAACAAGTCAAATATGGTATGAGCCTATTCCTCACAAGCGATAATGAGGTTCCTAATCCTAGATCTATCTCCAGATTGCAGGTGAATCTTCAACAAACCCTTCATTGTGGGTTTTCCAAGATCTTTGTTTCGTAGTTTTCACATAATATCTATCCAAACAATTATCCTATTGCTAGAAAAGTAAATTACAATTTTGGACAACTCACTGGTTGTCATATATTACAACTTTGGACAACTCACAGATTGCCATAGATATTAAATAAATTACAAGTATTCACACACAAAATTACATCACAGAACCATCACAGATCTAAGGCTCATACCATATTTAAAAAAAAATTCTTGTATAACAAAAATTAGGGTTTCCGCAAAATTCAGCTTTGTTCCGTTGGGAACGAAACTATTCCGTTCTCAACGGAGCCTGCGCTGAAAAATTGAGAATTTCCTGCGTCATTCCGTTCTCAACGGAACTATTCCATTGGGAAGGGAATGTGCTGGAAAATTCGTTTTCCTATTGTTAATAGTTCCGTTTCCAAAACCGATTTCGAAAAACTATTTCTCGAAACTCTAGGAAATCATAATATCCAATATTATATTCCTAGAAACTATTTCCGTGATGTTTTGAAATAATATTTTCAAAACAATAAAATTTATTACACTAGAATTTACTAAATTTTAAATATAATCGACGATTATTTCTTTAACGAACGCTCTGATGCCACTGTTGGGAAATTCGTAGACATGTACGTTACATGCGCAGCGGAACCTACGAGTTCAACCCCCCTTAGGATCATCGTTAAGGGAATAAAAGTACAAGATTATGTTATTAAAATTTATACCTCGGATCTTCCTGATCCGGGAGAGAGAAGCGGATGTAAGTCTGAACGAACTTCCGTCTTGCTTCCTTCTCCTTTCTGCTCCTAAAGCTCGACTCGAACAAACTCCTTGCTTCTCCTAGGGTAAAGAAACTGATCGCTCGCAAGTCTTCAAAGCAGAAGACCTCCACTCATATGCGCGTCGAACTTCGAATCGTCGGAATAATCGGACTCAGCTAGACGAGTCCGGAAATAGTTTCAGGAGGCTCTCTCTCTTTCTCTTTGTATTACGGCAGCCTGGAGGCTCTGTAATGTGTATATAATAGAGGGGGACTGCCCCTCTATTTATACTAGAGAGAGGTGAAGGATTGCTTAGTTACCATAACTAAAATCCTAATTACAGCGCTTATCCATTCCCAACGGACCTATTCCGTTGCCAACGGAATAGGGTTTCCTAATCTGAAAACTTGGCTGAGATATGTTGCCAACGGAACTGTTCCATTGGCAACGGAACTTCCGTTGGCAACGGAACTGTTCAGTTGCCAACGGAACTATGCTGATTTTTGCACAGCCATTCAAATCAATCATCCAATGATCGATTATTTCCTTCATCTATTTATACATCATATGTATAACCATTTAAGAGCATTTCCTTCCCGACTAGACATTATTCTATGTGTGACCGTGCAGGTTCCATTTAACACTGGCAACGATCTTCCAAAGATCATAAGTCATGAGTAACCTTTAGAGTGGTGTCATGCTACCCATGTTAAATGAAATAATCAGTGATCATAAACCTATTTGAAGAGACATTTGATTATTCCTTTTGTTCTACGATATACGCCTTGATCATAAGGCACGGTAATATGTCATCTTTGAGTTTGAGCAAAGTCTCTTTTCTTGATCGAGAATTAGACTGAATAAATACAAAATGATATTAACAACACATGTTAATCCATTTTGAGCATGACCATGCATTTCCTTCAGTCCTAGCTCATGAGGGGGCACAGAGATATCTCTCTCTTAACGAGAGGAACAAATCCCATCTTGGTCACTCACATTCCTCCCTCTCTAGTATAAATAGAGGGGCAGTCCCCCTCTATTAGAAACACAGAGCCTCCATGCTGCCGTAATACAGAGAGAAAGAGAGAGAGAGAGAGAGAGAGAGAGACTCCTGAAAGTATTTCCGGACTCGTCTAGCCGAGTCCGGTTATTCCGACGATTCGAAGTTCGACGTGGATACGAGTAGAGGTCTTCTGGTTTGAAGACTAGAGAGCGATCAAGTTCTTCATCCCTAGGAAGAGCAAGAAGGTTCTCAGAGTCGAGCTTCAGAAGCCAGGAAGGAGAAGGAAGCAAGACGGAAGTTCGTTCAGACCTACATCCGCTTCTCTCTCCCGGATCAGGAAGATCCGGGATATAAATTTTAATATCATATTCACGTACCTTTATTTCCTTTACAATGATCCTAGGGAGGGTTGAACCCGTAGATTCCGATGCGCATGTAACTTACATGGCTACGGGTTTCCCAACAAAGTTTTGATCATATTTGGTCGGGAAAAAAGTGGTTGCGTTTTCAGATAATGTAGTGCTGAAGTATTTGATGAAGAAAAAGGAGTGTAAACCACGCCTTTACGATGGCTTCTCCTCCTTCAAGAATTCGATATGGAAATCCGAGACAAGAAAGGCGCGGAGAATCTTGTCGCCGACCATCTTAATCGACTCCCAACAAAAGAAGGTGACATCCTTCCTATCAATGAGTTGTTTCCTGACGATTAGCTTTATGCAATCCAAGCGAGTACACCTTGGTATGCGGACATCGTCGACCTCTTAGAGATGGGGCAAATGTCAAACACGCTCTCTCGTGCTCAAAAGGACAAACTCAAGAACGACTCGCGCTACTATTTTTCGGAAGACCCGCTCCTCTACAAAATTTGTTCCGATCAAATAGTGTGTAAGTGTGTGCCAGATTGGGACTTCAATTCGATATTATCCTTCTGTCACTTTTTAGAATGTGGGGGCCACTTTGGGGCTCAACACACAAGTCACAAGGTACTCCAAAGCGGTTTATATTGGCCAACTCTTTACAAAGATACTCATTCCTTTGTAAAGTGTTGTGAGAATTGCCAAAGAACAGATACTCTAACCCGCAAAAGCGAAATGCCTCTTAAAACTTTACTGTTTTCTGAGCTTTTTGACGTTTGGGGGATAGATTTCATGGGCCATTTCCCTCAATCGAATGGTTATTTGTACATTCTTATATGTGTCAACTACGTGACTAAGTGGGTTGAGACAATACCAACAAGAGATGCCAACTCCAAAATGGTGATCGAGTTCCTTAAAAAGAACATCTTGCAACATTTTGGAGTACCTAAGGCTATTATTAGTGATAGGGACTCTCATTTCAACAGCAAATACCTCGAATCACTTTTGAAAAATTATCATGTTCGACATCGTATGTCGACTGCATACCATCCCCAAACTAATGGTCAAGCTGAAATCTCTAATCGTGAAATTAAAACAATCCTTGAGAAAGTGGTTAATCCCTCTCGCAAGGATTGGAGTCAAAGGCTTTGGGGATGGATTATGGGCCTATCGTACCGCATACAAAACACCGATAGGGATGACTCATTTCAAACTCGTGTATGGAAAGAGTTGTCATTTACCGATCGAAATTGAGCACAAAACCTTTTTGGCAATCAAGAAAGTAAACCAAGATTACCCAAAAGATGCGGTATTGAGAAAAATACAAATTCAAGAATTGGAAGAACTTCGTCTTGAAGCTTATAACAATTCGAGAATTTACAAAGAGAAGTTGACCATCGCTCATGACAAACTTATTCGCAAAAAAAAGCACAAGGTTGGCGATAAAGTTTTATTGTTCAACTCCCGGTTGAGGCTGCATCCCGGGAAGTTGAAGAGCCGATGGACAGGTACTTTTATTATAATCAACATTTTGCCCTTTGGAGTGTTTGAAATCTCTAAGGAAGGAGGGGTCGCATTCAAGGTCAATGGCCACCGCTTGAAGCCGTTTTACGAAAATCACAAAGCGCGGTGGTTCGATGAGCAAGAACTGGAGGAAGCGCCAAATGGCACCAATGAAAAGGACGAATGAGCGAAAATGTGACTGGCGTGAGATGTAAAACGGGAGTGCTTGGCGAGAGGCAACTCGTCATGTCAGGTCATATTTTTCTTTTATTATTTTTAATTTTTCTTTTCACAAAACTTTTTCATTTACACTTAAACTTGCAAAAGTTTAAGTGTGGTGAAAAGGATTTTGCACAAAATCCTCTAATACTTCCAATTTTCACAAATTCTTTAATTTCTCTTGTACATACAAAAGTTTAAGTGTGGTGAGATTAATTTTGCGCAAAACCAAGTTTTGTAACCTTTTTTGCGTCAAAAGGTGTATGGTCTTGTATAGGGAAAGCAGCGACATCCAAGAATTCGAAAGAGGAAATAATCAGGTTCTTTGTGAAAAAGAATCTTGTATGGAGAGGATCGTGGAGAGTTTGTGTTTGGAAGGTGGTTGATGAGATGGACGATACTATAGAAGATATCATCCCAAAAGGTTTGAGGAATGGAAGCGAAAGTCATGGTGGAGAGGAAGAGGTCCACAATGTGACGGTGTTTTCGTTCAGCGCGTCCGTTCTGCTCCGGTGTATGTGGGCAGGAGGTGATGTGTGTGATGGAAGGAAACATGCGTCGAATTGGTAGAAATTCGGTGCCGCCATCCGTTTGAAGCGTCTTGATTGATCGGGAGAGAAGGTTCTCAACTCTTTCTTTGAAGAAAGCAAAGATTTGTGGTACCTATGATTTAGATGAGAAAAAATATATCCAAGTAAAACGTGAAAAATCATCTATAAAAATTATAAAGTAACGTGAGCCAGAGTTTGAGATAATTGGAGAAGGTCCCCACACATCAGAGTGTACTAATTCTAAAGGCTCACAAGAGCGAATATGCGAATGTTTAAAATATAGTTTATGCATTTTTTCCAACACAACAAGCATCACACAATGACATTTTATTAAATGATACACTAAGTTTATTATGTGAAATTAAATTGCTAATGACACTAGATGATGTATGGCCTAAACGTCGGTGCCAAACTTCAGTGGGCGCCTTGACTCCAAAGAAGGCCACAGGTTGCTTGTGAGAGGTAGAGGGTAGTCGATACAATCCATTATCAAGGGAAGCCTTGAGAAGCGGGGTTCCAGTTACTAGGTCCTTAATAAGACAAGAAGACTGATTAAATTCAATAACAACTTGATTATCTTTTGTAAATTGAGAAATGCTTATTAGGTTTTTGGTTATTTGGGGGACATGTAGGACATTATTTAGTTGTAGATCACGTATAGAAGAAGTAAAATGAGTTTGACCAAGATTATTAATTTTCAAACCTACTCCATTCCCGACACGAATTTGATCGGTGCCAAGATATGGAGTGTGTGAGTTTAGGTTGGCGAGTTGAGAAGTCACATGATTTGTAGCGCCTGAGTCGAGATACCATCCATCGGTAAGGATTGGTGGAGCATAGAGCGTGTTGGCTTGAGGTTGATTGTTGCTGTTGTTGTTGTTGTTGTTGTTGTTGTTGTTGTTGTTACGCCAGAGACATATATCAGCAGTGTGACCAGGGATTTTGCAGATCTGACAACTCACCTTCTTGCGACTATTATTATTATTATTATTATTATTATTATTATTATTATTATTATTATTATTATTATTATTATTATTATTATTATTATTATTATTGTTGTTGTTGTTGTTGTTGTTGTTGTTGTTGTTGTTGTTGTTGTTGTTATTATTATTATTATTATTATTATTATTATTATTATTATTATTATTATTATTATTATTATTAGGATTATTATTGAGTTTGTCTCGATTTTTATTGTTTCCCCGATTATTAGAAAACCGAGTGTTTATCAATTGGGTGTTAAGTGCGTCGAAAATTTATTGAGTTGGAATCGGGCCTAAAATGGATTGTGATGGGCCAAGTGGGCTATTGAGCTGAAATGAGCTAGGTGGATGAGGATATGGATTGGAGGCCATAAAATTGGACCCATTTGAATTGATAAGAGAATTGGGTCCAATAGAAGGACATGACCAAAGTTATAAGCGGCCAGTGTTGGTTGAATATGTAGACCAAGTCCACTCGATACATTCGATGCGCCGTTGAAGCTCACTGAAGAAGAGCTGGCGAAATTAATGGAGATCTGGCGATTCCTCGCTAGGGTTTGTTCCTGGCTGAGGAGGGGGCCGGAGAATTCAGGAAACGACGGCGTGTCCGGTCTTTGATTGATAGTCGTCACGAAACTCTCGAACTCAATCCCTAAGCCATTGAGACAGTAATCCACCAGATCATCGTCCGAAACTGGACAGCTAATGGTGGCAAGTTGGTCGACTGTGTATTTCATCCGATTTAGAAACTCCGAGCAAGTAAGTCCCAATTGTTTTGTGTGTTGAAGTTGGTGTTTGAGCTCGTGTTTTCTTGCTTTTGAGGTGGACTGATAGCGTTGATTTATTGCATTCCAGATTGCTGCACTTGTGCGGTAACTGACTAATTGAGCCACGACAGGCTCAGTGACAGTCGATAGGATCCATCCAGTGATAAGTTTATTTTGCCTTTGCAAGTTGAGAAATTCTTGATTTGGTGTTTGTTCAGTGGTATTATTTGTCGGGTTGATATGGTTAATTATTTTTGGGGGGTGGCGGAATTGTGGAATCCAGGAAATCACTCAATCCATGACCATCAATAATGATTTGGATTTGAAATTTCCAGATTAAGAAGTTATTATCATCTAATTTAGTTGTTATTTGATGAGTAAAGGTAAAACTGGTTTGGGAACAGAGGCTACAGAGTCCAAATTGGTGTTTGTGGATTGGGAATTTGAGGATGTTGGGGCCATTTTGATAGAAAAAGAGAGAAAAATAAAGGTTGAATAAACCTGAATTTTGTTGAGGTGCTCGAATCTCTAGCTGAGTTGGCCTCTGGTGCAGTTCCTCTGTACTTGATGAGGGTTTAAGTCAGTTGAGACTTGAATCGGTGATGATTTCTTGATTTTGATTGTGATGTCTTGCAATAGAGTCGATGAAGAAGGTTTAATGATTTGGAGATGCAAGTTGGGTTGAGGAAACTCGAAAGAGGGCTCCTTGACTTGTATCGATGAATCAAGAAAGAATTCTGAGACTTTTTTTTTTGGAAGAAGAAAAAGAAGAGACTTTCTGACAGAAACGAAAGGGAGTTGGATTTCTTGTTGATTCTTGTGTGGAGAATTGAAATTGATATTTCAGTTTAGGGTTTTATGGAGTTATTTTTGGAGAGGAAGAGAAGGGAAAAAAGGAAAAGAATTTGTGGATTTTGTGATACGAATGGTTTTTTTTTTGGGATTTTTTTATAGAAAAGAAAGAGAGAGATCTTGAAAGAAATTTTGTTGATTTCTTGTCATTTCTTGTGGAAAAAAAAAGAGGAGAGGAAATGTTGAGGATCTTGAGGAAAGAAACAAAGGAAGGTATGTTTTTTTCTTTTGAGAGTTTTTATTTTTGAAGTTATTAGGCTTTGATACCATGTTGAGAGAGAGAGAGAGGGGGTTTGAGAAAAATAGAAGGAAGAAGAGTAATTATGTTTTTCATTAATTAAGAGATTACATAATAATCTATTTATAGTAGAAGTGAGTCAAGCTAAGCCACTAATTAACTAGCCGTTAGGATTATTCTAACCACTCATTTAGGGAACGAATCCTAGCCATATAATAAGTGATTACTCCTAATTAGTTTGCTAATATTCTATTAATAACCTAATACTCTATCAACAACCTTAAATAAATGTAGTAGCTAATGTATAAAGACAATAAAGTATTAAATTATGAGCCAATGGAACCCATGAATCCACGGTACGTCAGATTTGTGATTAACTAAAGATCAACTAAAAAAGAGAAAAGTTTATTTTTAACCCTTCAACTATTAAATTAGTTCATTTTTTTATTCCTCAATTTTTTATTAATTTTTTTTTTCCTCTCAACTATTGAATTAGTCTATTTTTTATCCTTCTATCCGTTAAATGCTTATGTGTCTGTTAACCTGACATGTAAGCGATGATTTGGCATGTAATTATGATGTGGCAATTGTGACATGGCAATTATTTATAAAAAATAAAAAATAAATTCTTATTCCCTTCATTTATTTCCCTCATATTATTTCTATTTGTTATTTTTCTAAAAATTTGCCCCTTAAATTTGATTTGATACAAGTTGTCTTCATTAATTAAATTTTTTTAGTAAAATATAAGATAAAAAAAATACGAGTGAAAGGCGGGGACTAAGAATTTTTAATTTTTTCAAATAATTGACATGTCACAATTGCCACGTCATAGTTATATTCCAAATCATCGCACCCATCTCATATTAACGGACGTGTAAGCATTTAACGGATGGAAGGGTCAAAAAATGACTAATTTAATAGTTGAGTGGTCAAAAATAAACCAATAAAAAGTTGAGGAGCCAAAAAAAGACTAATTGAATAGTTGTGGAGCCAAAAATAAACTTTTTTCATTAAAAAATACATAATTGATACAGACTTTGTCTGCCAGTGATCCCTACAAAATAAGTCAAATATTATGTATACTCCTACAAAACCACACATATGACAAATATCACTAATACCCCTATCGTTAATATTTCGTCAAAATTTGTCGGTCAAATAACATCTATACCATTATATTATTAATAATTACTTTATTAAAAATATAAAATGACTATTATATACATATATTTTATTTTTTTATTAATTTCTTTTTGAGAATACATATTCATCTTGAACCTATCATATATAAACTAAAAAAACATAAAATGCCTTGATATAAATCCTTACTATATTTACATAGAAGAAAAAATGAAAAATTAATATAATAACGTTAACCTTAAACACTAAATATATCATAGGGGTATCTATGATATTTGAATGATTATGTAGGGGTATTGGTGATATTTCACTTTTTGTAGGGATATATGTGAAATTATGATGTTTTGTAGGGGTTCATGTGAAATTTGACCTTTTTTTTTAATACAGGACAACAATTGGCAATTTGGATCAATCGTAACTCTCTTTCTCTGTCTTTGCTCGTGCAGTAGCACATCTGGACCCAAATCAACGAGATAAGTGTACAAGAACTACATCTTTTGATGAATTGATGTAGAAAAAACCTCAATCGATGTGCTTTAACAATGCATTTCAACAAATTGGAAGAGAGGAAGATTAACTAGCAGGAAAAATTATCAATTTGGCGGTTGACAAAATCTGCAATTTCAGGCTAATATATTACTTCCAATATAGTTGTCTCTTTAATACAAGGGTCAATTAATTTAGGGCATTGTTTATGTTTTTGTTGTTATGGACGACGAATGAAATTTGCCTAGGGTTTTGCTTGCAAAAAAAAAAAAAAAAAAAAAGACTGGATATGTCCATTCTACTACAAAGTCTTCAATAATTAAAGCCACAAATGACAAAGCAGATGAAGCAAATATTTATAATTCAGTAAACAACACGTTACTATGTAAATTGTTATAATCTAGTCAAATGAATACAAATGTTCTAATAATATAAGAGAAAATCTATACCGAGAAATCACCATTAACTCCCACACTTGTAATATCTTCTATTCAAAGCCAACAATAAACAACAGAATTACCAACAATACCAAAAAATGAAAACTAAAACCCAAAAAGGAAACCAAATTAAAAAACAAAACAGAAGTTTATAGCATGTAAATAAAGAATACAAATCTATGCTCATCTCATCTATCAGGGCCTCATTCAAATCAAAACCCCATCCTTTATAAATAACACAAATCATACGGCCGCTTGAATACCTCCATCCAGTACAGACGGTACAGTACCACCAACCTCCTTTTCTCTGTCCTCCTTTGGAAATACTTCCAAAATCAAGGAAGGCGCAATATTATTCGCTAAGCCAAACGTTTTATCCCACAAATCATTCCTCTCATTAACAAGCGCCCCACTTGCCTTCATCACAAGAAGCATATTCTTAAGCAGCTCCGGAATCGCCTCCTGTAATTTCTCCATCCTTCTGCCTCTCAACTTAACCTTCAAATACCTCTCCATCCTGCTAAGCACCCCCAGCCAAATCTCCCCAAAAGTGTCTCCAAGACTCACCACCTCGCTCAAAGACTGCAAAAACGCCTTTGACAACAACTTAACCCCGTTCAAAAGAGACGCCTCCATGTTTCTATAATCTTTCGGCGAATAATTCAGCGCAATCTCAAGCATTTCATCGAGCAGCTGAAACACGACCTCAAACGCCTGTAACCAAGCAGCACTGTCGATACAAACCCCTTCGACCCCGACCAAACACCTCTGCATCGAGATCAGTGCGTGATTCCGCACCTCCTCTCTTGTATCTACACAAACCCTCCGTACAGCCAATACAAGCCTCAGCCACATTTCCCGGATCCCCTCCAAAACAGGTTGCACCCCTCCCTGTACATCCTTCACCTCACGCGACCACCTGGCGAGGCAACTGACCGCCCCAGCCATCAGATCTAAAGCCCGTACCGACTCATCACCTGGTATCAGTCTGGAATCAGCGAATTGCCGTGCAGCCTCCACACACAGCACAAAATTCATCGGATTTAAATGCGCCCCATCCAACATTACGAAATTAAGCGCATCGAACCCAGTCTCACACGCGTCAGGATGCCGGGCCGTGATAGATAATAAATTAATCACAACTCGCCAGCCTGTCTGTGACCTTATATGTACCGCATTCGCCTTCAATAACCGTGCGACCTCTTGCGTAATATTCTCACAGTACGCATCCGCCACACGGGCGTCTAGTTTTAGCACCAGTTGTAGCGATTTTAACAAATCATCTGATAAATTTTCCTTATACGGTAATAACCTCTGACAGATGTGTAAAAGACCGAAAACGGCCTTTTCGACCAGATTACAAGGCATGACAGTGGACTGCACAATACGCGAAATATGCTCGTAAATTTCCTGCCACAGAAGGGTAATTCGGTCGCGATTGTTAAGAGTGATGGTTATTAAAAGGTCCAGACAGAAGACAACTGCCTCCTCCTCATTGGTCCCTCCGATCTTCTGTGGCGGGCCCGCCGCGCAGACAAGCGCGTGCGCGAGCTGGGTTAAGGAATCCGCGTGTAAGAATTTGCTTTCGGAGAATATGCTGCTGATTTGGCACTTCTGCACGGTTTCCAATGCAGTTCTTTGTGCCTTCAGCTGCTCTTCAGTGGGCTGGGTTCGGATTTCTTCTGTGTCGAGGTAAAGGAGTTGAGTGAACCGGCCCATGAGCCCGTAACTTTTTTTAGGAGCATTGAGTACTTGCACGGATTGCGATGCGGCCACAGGAGTGGCTGCACGGTTTGTGGGCACAGAATCTGAGGAAGAGGGTTCTGACGAGTTGTCAGATGCTAATTGGGCCGGCAAAAGGCCCAATTTATGAAGCATCAGCATGCAGTCAACTATGCTTCGCCAGCCTGATCTTATATGATCGCTGTAATTATTCGCGATATAAAAAACAGCCTCTGTAGCCATTCTCGCTTTAATATCCTCCCCAAAGTTCATCACCATCTCGTCGGCTTGGACATAATTATTATTGTCATTCAAAAGGGTTGTGAATTTGCACAAAGCGATGACTAGATCGTTTAACGCCTCTTCAGTGTGGTAATTAGCGGCTAATTTCGCAACTGAAATAAACCCATTAATACACGATTTCACAACTTGCTCATTTTCAGTGTAGTCAAAAACCACTGAAATAGCTGCAACAGCCGTACCGGACATTATAACAAACATGTCACGATCAAGGAAGCAACACGAAAGGTCGCACGGGACATAAGGGGACGCCTTATCTGACTTGGCCATCAAGTCAAGCCACCTGCTCAGAGTCATCTCAGGCAAACCGGAACCGGTACCGGTTTCGGCCGGAATGGTACGTATCTCGTTACGGCAAATCGAATAATATAATTCGGACAAAAAATCTCTCGGTAAATCCAAACCGTTGTTTATTCTCCGATTATTTCTTATGAAATCCTCTTCGGTCATTTTATTCTTCACATGGAAATTGTGCTGGTCCGTGTTAAGCATTATGAGGGAATAAGATAGCACAAGGGCTGTGTCCATATTAGCAAAAATGTGAGGGGTTTGCTCGTAATATCGTTCCGAGAAAGCTTCCAAAACTCTTTGGATCTTTTGAGACTCGCCAGGCAATCTAAAAGTTTCCAAAAATAGCCTTAAAGCGGTGTCCAAATTCATGCCTTTAAAATCAAAAGTTTTCGCGAATTCATTCAACACTTTAATGCAAAACTCGTCGTGGTATCCCAAATAGTCTCCAATTAGGGTTTTATCTAGCCCGGGAGTGTACCTCAAAAACAGAGCAATGCTATTCGGCTCCAGATTTTTCGGGAAAAGATTCACGCTTTGTAAAAATTCAAACCCCTTTTTAGGGTCCTTATTGAAATTATCCACAGCTATCATTAATTTCTTCTTAATGTACTTCCTCCGACGCATAAATTGAACCCATATATCAGGATTCGAAACATTCTCGCATTTAATAAGCCAAAAGGGGTAATACTCGTTAATTTCATCTGAAATTATTTGATCTGAATTGTGAGGCCCGGTTCGGACCCGTTCAGCCAAGGACTGGACAACAGAGACCAAGCCCTCCAGTGCGAGCACATTCAATGGAGACAGCGGTGCATTTACTGGAAACGCGCTTTTGGATAAAAGGCCAAAAAGCTCCTCAAACGCATTAACACACAAAATTTCACAATCCATGTTGGTATACATTTCGGCCATGAACTCTTTCTGTCTGCAAAAGTCCACAAGAGTCTCCAGCGCGACCTCTTGCTGCTGGTACGAGACCCCGTACCGGCTTTGAGCCAGTACCAGTATCACGCCTGAGAAAAACGCCTCCAGTTGGAGCTTCAGCTGGACTCTCAAGTGGTAGAACAGGTTGAGGACTATACTGCACACAGTAGACAGAACCAACGGGCTTTGGGACAAACCGAATTGCATTAAATTGCGAAATAGTTCGTCTTTTACGAAATTTAAAAGTTGAGGGTGTTTTTGAATGAACGCGCTGGAGAGCTCTACGGCAGAGTGTACCAGTCCCAGAGCGAAAAGCGGTACGTCCTCTTCAAAATCTATAGGGCTTATTCTAGGGTTCATTTCCATATCATCTGCTATATTCAGTAAGGAGCACAGGAATTCAAATATTTCTATCATGCATGGGATTCCATACGGTTGGTTCATTAACGGGTCGGTCATAGGTTCCGTGTTCGCAGACCCATTTTCCAGAATATTTGGCAGAGTGTCAGATCCATTGATCTGTATAATAAGTAGATTTTGAAATCACGCATTTGAATTTGGAAATCGAGAAATAAAAAAGGAAAAGTCAAGAATCTTTTGTACTTACCTCCTCAACTGGTTTCAAATCGGGCAATCTTGAAAAAACACACCTGATAACCTCTTGCATGGTCTGTCTGGAAACCCTTTGCAAGAGCTCGCCTTTGGTGCCAGCCTGCTGAACGACTCTAAAGCACGTATTGACCACAGCACAGACATGCTTGTTCGTAAGAACTGGCGCCACACGGGATCTCATGCATCCAAGCAACACTTGCAAGATCTTCATCAACACAGCCTCCTCTGACGCCGGATCAGTCACCTCAAATCTGCAACCGGTAACTGCATCGATAACTGCATCCATTGCACCTGTTATGTTCACTGTGTGTACATTGAACAGGTCGAGGGCAAAGAACTTGTGGAGTGAATTGAGGGCTGCACCGGTGATGGGAGCGCCGGTCTCGTCAGATCGGATTATGTCCAAGAATGGGCGGAGATACACGATCGGGTCAATGGAAGAAAACTCGTGTGGCCCTGACCACGAGAAGGCCAGGGATCGAACAGATTTCAAGGATTGGATGAGGGGGTGGTCCG
>JAJHPC010000009.1:5058718-5071643 GCA_024447665.1 Juncus inflexus
GAAAGTGAACTACGCGAATAACTATAAATCTTAAACCAATTTTCCAAACTTCAACCATCGGCACAATGACCACCCAGGGATTATCTCAATCAATTCTTCAAACTCGATTATCTCAATCAATTCTTCATCATTTTTTGAGTTCTTTATATGGTTGGAAAGAGGGGAATGAGTAGAAGAGAATGGCGTTGGAAATATAACAAACCAAGATCTTTGCAGGAAATGGTGAGCTCGAGAAAACTGCAGCTCGAAATTGGTTATTTTTGGGATGACAGGAGGTTTTCGCGTTTTGCGGCCAACTCTCGCCGTTCTAGCGATGGCTAATCTTGTCAAGACGAGTCGAATGGTATCAAGTTTGTTCAATTCCGAGCATTTCGAAAAAAAAAATCGCATTTTTGAGAGAGAAAGGGTTGACTTGACTGCGACGGTTGACATTTCAGTTTTGATCAGAATTTTTGTGCGTCGCATTTTCTCTATTCTTGCGCTGCTAGGTTTATTTGAGGTGTAAAACGATGGTTAGGATTCATTTGATCGGAACGTCACGTTCCGATACGAAACGTCATAGGAAACGTGGACGTTTCTCCTCTGTTTTGGGACCGAACGTGGTCGGTTTACGTATCGGTTCGACTGAAGAACGTCGTGAGACAGTTGACGTTTTCATAACGTTTTGTGGTCATTTCTTACTCGTTCCAATGCTTGGTCTTTTCCACCGACGTTGTTCATCTTTAAGATTAGAGAAGTATGTGTATGGGGAATGTGAGGGTTTTAGGGATAATTTGGCTATTGTTGGCGCATTATTTGCGTGATGGTGCTTCTTTTGGAGTTGCCTTTTCAAATAAGTCCTCCAATTCTTCTTTTTATGGCCTTTTCACCTATAAATTACACAAAAATGTATTAAGATGTTTTAAATTATGTTTTATGAATTATGAGTGTTTTACATACATTTTATGTGAATTATGATTGAATTTGAGATGATAAAAACCCTAAAAATGTGTATAAAAATACACATTACAAATTCCACCACACTTAAACCAAGCTTGCCCTCAAGCGTAAATTGAAATCAAGTCTTAGGGTTTTTAGAATCAGTTTAAAGCGTTTTGAAAAGAGATTTAGTTATTGCCATGAATGTTATATACTAATATTTGATTATTATAATAATACACGAGGGTCGATGACTATCCATTAATAATTTCAAATTCAAATTTATTTAAAATTCTCCAATCCTTCAAATACGAACCTTTTTCCAAAAAGCAATGCCCTAATTTCATTTTTGATACTTTCTCCCCCTAAATTTCAAATGGTGAATTTATACAAATTACCCCAAAAGTTCCAACTAACTCAACTTTCTCTTTTATAAAAACGTAAAAGTTGGTATGCTATCCACTCAAGTTATCAAAAGACAAGCTGTGCTTTGCACGTACAAAAAAATCCTTCATTTTCTATTGCGGATATGTAAATTTTTTCTTTTTCAAGGGTTTAAAAATAATTTTTCACATTTTTAAATTCTTTTTGTGAAGGGATAACAGGTTACGATTTCGGTCACTTGCTTTTAGTACGAAAATTAGAGATGGACATACGAGTCATTAGCTATGCCATAAAAGATAGGTTGAGTTAGAAATTTTTTGTGAAACTAGTGGTATTAAAAATAAGGTTTGATTTCTCAAAAGTTTTAATCAGAGCATTACTTTAAAGAAAATGATTTATAATTTTATTAAAGGGGTAAGTGATATATTTATGAATTTTTGAAATGCTTAATGGATGTTAAATGGATATTATAAATGGAATGAGGTGGAAAATATGGCATTCATGACGATAATTATTCTCTTTTTTGAATTTTCAAATCTTTTTATCATTTCCCGAAACCCTAACTATTTTTCAAAAATTTGCTTGAAAGGGCTTAGTTTTAAAATCTTTTCCGGTTTTCAAAATCTTTGACTTTTTCATTAATAATTCTCTTGCTTTTCTTTAAATCACACAAACTTTTATGTACAAAAATAAATAAAACAAAAATGAAAGAAAAACAAGTAAAAAGTTAAAATTTTTATTATACTTATGAGTTTTTTTTTTGTGTTTTTTTTTTTTTGAAAATTTTCAATTTTTTCCAATTTTTATGAATTTTAACATTTATACAAGAAAACAAAACTTGGTTTTGCACAAAACCACCCCACCACACTTAAACCTTTGTTTGTCCTCAAACAAAAAGTTCAAAAATGAGAAAATTTGTGGATATTGGAAAAATTATTCGGGTTTTATGCAAAACCTCCCCCACCACACTTAAACTTTTGTGTACCAAATGTTTAAGTGTTAAAGAGAAGTTTTGTAAAAATAAGAAAATAGAATAAAGAATGGAAAAATATGACCTGACACGATGAGTTGCCTCTCGCCAAGCGCGCTCCCGTTTTACGTCTCGAGCCCGACGCCTTCGTGTTAGCCTCGCTCAAATGGATCGTACATGTGAGCAAATCCTTGTAAGAGCTCACATGGTGGTAAGAAGCTACTTTGATCTCTTATTTGCATTTTCTTGGTTTCGTCAAGAAGTAGAAAGTGTGATCTGATTGCTTTTGGACGGGGTTTAGTTTCAAATTCGGTTGAGAGGGGCAATTTATTACACAAATTTACCCCTTGTTGAGGTGGAAGGTCGACGAACATTACACCACTTATTTCAAGTTTGGTGTAATGTATGGTTTGGCAAGAGACGGGTTTTGGGGAAGTTTGTGGAATTTTCTCAAGGTTTGGGATGGTCGGTTCGTCCAAATTTTTAACCTTCGAGTCATGGTTTGACTCATCCTCATCTTCGACCCATAGTTTCTCAACAATATTTATAATTTCTTTAACCAAATCTTGGGTTTTGGTGGTACTCAACTCGTCGAAAGGTTCAACCAGTGAGTCATCACATGACTCGCATTCCACATTACTCGAGACCTTACAAAAGTCCTCGAAGTCGAAACTAGGGTTTGTAGCACTCGGAATTTCGCCCGATTCAACCTTTGAGTCCTCGCTTAGCACGCATTCCTCATCACTCGAGCTTTCACAACACTCACTCCCCAAATCCCCATTTGACCCACATTCCCCATCAAACAAATATTCCCCCACCTCAAAGTTGGCGTCCTTGTTCTCCTCATTTTTCTCCCCTTCGAGTATTTCCTTCTCCTCATCACCTTGAGAATCCTCAACTCCTAATTCTTCAAAAACCCTAGAACCCTCATCACAAAGAGATTCTCCCATTTCCACTTCTTCAAAGACCCTAAGACCCTCATCACAATGGCTAGCTTCATCACGACAAGGTTGGATATTAGAGTCTTGAATAATGGTATGAACTTTGTCCATGTCTTTCATGAGCGAGTTCGACATCTCTAAAAAGCGTTTCTCGAAACCATTTGTCTTCAAAAGAGATTTGAGGTTGTTGATATTCTTGGTATGGAGTGTAGAACTCGTTTTGGTGGAGGTGAGGTTGAGAGGAATGGGTTGGTGTGGCGGGCGTGTACGGGTTTTGGAAGTTCATTTGAGTTTGAAAACCCCAAGGTTGGTTCAACATTTCATCCCTCGACTCCTGATTAGACGAGTGGTTGAACAACGCTCCTTGCCCGTAAGATTGTCCGTAGAGAGGTTGTGTCTGCTCGAAGGAGCTTTCACCATTGTGCCTTCGATAGCCGTCGCGTGGCCATCCTGTCCATGTTTGTCCTCCCGTCATTGAATCTCCTTCACCTCTCGCCTTGCCAATCCATTGAAAGATCTTGCGCCCGAATAACCTTTAAAAATAAGAGAGACAAAAACACTAGAGAAAATATGAGATGGGTTAGTTAAAAACTTGATGCAAGCCGCCTCCCCGGCAACGGCGCCATTTGTAAATCGCGTAAAACCGTCATTTATGTTTTACACAATTTAACAAAACAATTTATATTTCCCTATTTATTAATTACGAGTATGAGTGGTAATGAGTTTAGGGGTCGAACACAAGGAGGTGTGGCCTCAAGAATTAACTAGTTTCAATGATTATTCTTTAGTGTAAAATCTTGTAATTCAAGGGTTATTAGATAAATTTCCAAGTTTAAATTTTCTTTTCAACCTTATTGTAAAAATTCAGCTCGTCATACTTTGGTGTTTTCATTCGTAACGAGAACAATTAAACTCCGAATCCAACTCACGAGATACCGTTGGAAACTAGAAGAGAGATCTATATTATGGTTCTTTACTGTTATTATTATTTTATTAAATATTTTGGAGTTATTTGCAATTCAGTCCAGAACTTATCTCAGATTCAAAATCGGTTCAGCAGTAAGTTCAGAAAATTATAGAAAAATCACCAAAACTTGAAAAATCCCAAAATTGATATAAAAATTCAATTATCAAGTTTTGGATTATCTGTTAAAATTTCATATAATGATGTTTTGTAGTTTGAGATTTATAATGAAAATTCCGATCTGGATCAGAAACTGGTTCTGACAGACCAATACTCACAAAAATTATAATATCTCCTAATCTGTCTTAACAACTACTATTTTAAAATTCATATTTGGATTCTACACTTCAAATTACTTCAATTAGGACTATTTTTAGATTTTTATTATTTATTTTTATATTTTTTAAAATTCAGAAGAAAAGAAACAGTAAATTTGGACAAAAGTTTTAAAAAATAGAAAAAAACTACAATTTTGGAAAATTAATATGTCACAGATTAAAGATAGGAATTGGGCAAAATTTGGGTTGAAAATTATCTACTAAATGAGAACTAAATTTTAAAAATATTTATTTAATTTTTCAGATCTGAATTAGACACAAAATTAAGGGAAAAAGAATGAAACAACAGAGAAAAACCGCAGCAAACCGAAACTGATTAGGGTTTGATTTTTGGTTTTAAAAATAGGGATTTTTAAGAGTATTTGATCAAGAATACCATCCTTAATCACTGAATATTCAATCTTCAAGATTAGTATAACAAGTTTAAGTAAATTCAAGCTACAAAAACTCAATTAATGGACCGAAAATTGGATCTAAACAAAAATCAGCCAACTCATGTTCAAATCATAAAATTCAGTCCAAAACTTCAATTAATCAATCAAAATTCTCAGCTAAGACCTTGAATGACTAACTGATCATAATACACATGCAATTATAGGTCTAAGTGATCAAATAAATTCAGCCAAATCAATCAAATCAATGATTTTCATTTTTAATAGTGATATATGAACAATTACACAAATCGGTCAAATTGATTCAAAATAAAGCAAGATTTCAAGTGATTCCTTCACAAATATATATCCCTATACAAATCTACTCAATCATGATTAAACAAACACGATTCGATCTCAAATTCATCATTTTACGCCAAAAATTCAGATTTGAAAAATCAGGAGAAAAGAAAGAATTTAAGGAGGATTTAATCAAACCAAAATGAGAAATCCAAGCTAGGACCTTCCTTGAGTTTATTTGAAACTCCAATTGCACCTCGATCCAAGCTAGAATCGACCGATTCGAATTTTCCCCAAATCAGCCCCAAATTGCACGATTTCACTCAAAAACGAAAATTAGAGCTCAAGAGAGCTTGAAACTCATTACTGGAGATTGTAGAGGTTAGAGAAGATCAATGGAGAGTGGTGAATAAGTTAAGGAGAGTGGGAGAATGAGTAATTTCTCTTCTCTAGATTGAGGTGCATTTTATAGAGAGTTGAGGGCTTGGAGTGTATTCTCTTGATTGGCTTGATCTGAAATTTTAGGGGTAAAATGGAGAATTCCAGTTGTCCATATCCAATCTCACATGTGTGAAGAACCTTCTGTTCAAATTTCGTTATATTCCGTTGAAAAATGAGGGAGAATTTCGAATTTTAGTATTTGGCGGTTATTTTGAAATCTGAAATTTCGTCGAACAGTTACTGGCACAACTTCAAACTCAAATATCTCTCTCATTTCTTCATCATTTTTGGTGTTCTTGGTATCCATGGAAAGAGGAAAGAGAGAAGAAGAGAATGGAATTGGTTTTACTTGAACGGAGGTCTGTGAAGTGAGTTATGGACTTGAGAAGTTTCAGCTCGAACTGAGTTATTTCAGCAAAAACAGAATTCAATTTCATTGAACACCGAGTTCAAACTCGATTATCTCAATCAATTCCTCATCGTTTTTTGAGTTCTTTATATGGTTAGAAAGAGGGAAATGAGTAGAAGAGAATGGCGTTGATTATGACAAACCAAGATCTTTGCAGGAAATGGTGAGCTCGAGAAAACTACAGCTCGAAATTGGTTATTTTTGGGCTGACAGAGGTTTTCGCGTTTTGCGGCCAACTCTCACCGTTCCAGCGATGGCTAATCATACGGTTGTGCTTGTCTTGTCAAGATGAGTCGAATGGTATCAAGTTTGTTCAATTCCGAGCATTTCGAAAAAAAATCGCATTTTTGAGAGAGAAAGGGTTGACTTGACTGCGACGGTTGACTTTTCAGTTTTGACCAGAATTTTTGCGCGTCGCATTTTCTCTATTCTTGCGCTGCTAGGTTTATTTGAGGTGTAAAATGATGGTTAGGATTCATTTGATCGGAATGTCACGTTCCGATACGAAACGTCATAGGAAACGTGGACGTTTCTTCTCTGTTTTGGGACCGAACGTCGTGAGACAGTTGACGTTTTCATAACGTTTTGTGGTCATTTCTTACTCGTTCCAATGCTTGGTCTTTTCCACCGACGTTGTTCATCTTTAAGATTAGAGAAGTACGTGTATGGGGAATGTGAGGGTTTTAGGGATAATTTGGCCATCGTTGGCGCATTATTTGCGTGATGGTGCTTCTTTTGGAGTTGGCTTTTCAAATAAGTCCTCCAATTCTTCTTTTTATGGCCTTTTCACCTATAAATTACACAAAAATGTATTAAGATGTTTCAAATTATGTTTTATGAATTATGAGTTTTACATACATTTTATGTGAATTATGATTGAATTTGAGATGATAAAAAGCCTAAAAATGTGTATAAAAATATACATTACAAACACCATCAAGGAACAAGGCTCATGGAAACTCCCCTCTCAACCTAAACCGTCAAACGGGGGCACAAGCAGAAATGTGAATGCAATCACAACCCGTAGTGGCAATGTGCTACAACAAGACAAGAAAATAGAAGAAGAGGGGGAGTTGGAGTTGGAGGTTTCTGAGAAAAGAAAGGAGGCTGAGGTACATGAGAAAGAAGTTGAGGATGAAGTGATTACACCCAAGGACTTGGATAAGGAGGAAAAGAAGAAGTCACAAACTGTACCATTTCCTGGGCGGTTGACAAAAAATAAGCTAGCAAGAAGCAAACCGCGACATCTTTGAAATATGAAAAAAGGTAGAGGTTAACATTCCCCTTCTCGACTGCATTCGAGATATTCGTCTTTATGCGAAGTTCATCAAAAAACTTTGCACTAACAAGTGTAAGCTGAGAGGGAATGAGACTGTGCGAGTAAATGTGTCGGCAGCTTCGCGCGCACAACTCCCAGAAAAATAGATTGATCCTGGAGTGTTTGCAATTCCTTGCACTATCGGGAATCGAACTTTTGGGGAGTGTTTGGTAGATCTAGGCGCATCCATTAATGTCATGCCTTACTCAGCTTATCTTGAGTAGGGTATTGGACCTCTGCAAAGCACACGAGTAGTGGTACAGCAACTGATCAATCCATCGTGAGTTTAGCGGGAGTTGTTGAGGATGTCTTAGTTAAGCTGAACGGCTATCTCTTTCCAGCAGATTTCTATGTTCTTCAAGCCGACGAGATTACATCCTTCTCGTCGAATTCTTCTCCTCTCATCCTTGGACGACCGTTTCTTAAAACAGCTAGAAAAAAGATCGATGTACACACAGGGACACTCACGATGGAGTTCGCAAAAGAGATAATCACGTTCCATCTTTTCGACAATATTAGACACCCTGAGGATTTTGCGGCCTACATCGAGTCGACAAATGAAGAAGAAGAACTTTTAGAGGAGTGTATCACCGAATTCATAGTGGCATGTAAATCGGGTAAAACCGTCGTTGAATTTCACACAATTTAACAAAACAATTTATATTTCCCTATTTATCAATTACGAGTATGAGTGGTAATGAGTTTAGGGGTCGAACACAAGGAGGTGTGGCCTCAAGAATTAACTAGTTTCAATGATTATTCTTTAGTGTAAAATCTTTTATTTCAAGGTTTATTAGGTAAATTTCCAAGTTTAAATTTTCTTTTCAGCCTTATCGTGAAAAATTCAGCACGTCATACTTTGGTATTTTAATTCGTAACTAGGCAAAATAAACTCCCAATCCAACACACGAGATACCATTGGAAACTAGAAGGAGAGATCAATATTGTGGTTCTTTACTGTTATTATTATTTTATTAAAGATTTTCGAGTTATTTGCAATTCAGTCCAGAACTTATCTCAGATTCAAAATCGGTTCAGCAGTAAATTCAGAAAATTATAGAAAAATCACCAAAACTTGAAAAATCCCAAAATTCATACAGAAATTCAATTATCACGTTTTGGATTATCTGTTAAAAGTTCATATATTGATGTTTTGTAGTTTGAGATTTATAATAAACATTCAGATCGGGATCAGAAACTGGTTCTGACAGACCAGTACTCACAAAAATTACAATATCTCCTAATCTGTCTTAACAACTACTATTTTAAAATTCATATTTGGATTCTAAACTTTAAATTACTTCAAATAGGACTATTTTTCGATTTTTATTATTTGTTTTTATATTTTTCAAAATTCAGAAGAAAAGAAACCGTAAATTGGACAAAAGTTTAAATAAAATAGAAAAACTATAATTTTGAAAAATTAATATCTCACAGATTACAGATCGGAATTGGGCAAAATTTGGGTTGAAAATTATCTACTAAATGCGAACTAAATTGTAAAAATATTTATTTAATCTTTCAGATCTGAATTAGACATGAAATTAAGGGAAATAGACTGAAACAACAGAGAAAAACAGAAGCAAGACAGAAACTGGATTAGGGTGTGATTTTTAATTTAGAAATAGGGATTTAAAGGTAATTTGTGATGTGTAGTAATCATTAATCACTTAGGATATAATTTTTCAGATTTACATGATGGATTTGAGCGATCTAAGCTAAGATTTACTCAAGAAATTGATTGAAAAACTCGTTTAATTCAAAACAGCCATTTTAAACAAAACTTGAATTCAATCAATCACAACTCCAAATTAATCACACAAAATACTAAGCTAAATATTTCAAATGATTAACAAGTCAATAAACTTCCGATTTAATAGATCAATTGATGAAAAATACCAAGCTAAGCAATTTTTCCCAATTTATTCAAAATTGTGTGTGTTCATGACTATTCATTCAAATTCAGCAAAATTACACGAAATTAAAGCAAGATTTCATGCCTACAAATCACAAATCCCCTTCCCTATGTAGATTTACTCACATATTCACAAGAACAAGAATTTGACAAGATTTCTTCATGATTATTACAAAATTGAGTTCTTGAGATCTAAAATTCAAATCGAGTAATTAAAAGAGAATTACGCTAAACCGAGAGTTGGAAGACTAGCCAGTTGCTTCCTTGAGTTGATTTGAAGCTCCAATTGCACCTCAATTCAAGCTAGAATTGACCGATTCGAAATTTCCCCAAATCAGCCCCAAATTGCACGATTTCACTCAAAAATGAAAATTAGAGCTCAAGAAAGCTTGAAACTCATTAATGGAGGTTCTAGAGGTTAGATAAGATGATTGAAGAGTGGTGTTTTGATTGAAGAGGCTTGAGCCGTGTTTTATAGACTGAATTGGACTTGAGAGTCCAATGGCCTGTTTTGAATGGAGAGGAGAGTAGGGGACAAATAGAGACATGTAATTGGTTCAGGCGGATCACGAGGTTTGTAATGTGTATTTTTATACACATTTTTAGGGTTTTTATCATCTCAAATTCACCCTTAATTCACTAAATGTATAAAAAAATACTTATAATTCATAAAACATGATTTGGAACCTCTTAATACATTTTTTATATTATTTTACAGGCGAAAAGGCCATAAGATGAAGATTTCTACCCAAATTGCAAATCATGGGCCAAAGATGGCCAACCAAGTCTACCAAAACCCTACACAAATTCATCCAAATAACCGATTTTCAAACAAGCTCAAAATCGATCAAACTGCATATCCTTGGATTCAAGACGACGAGACGAATCGGTTGGTATTATTCTCCACCTCCGAAAACGCCGGCGATCGCCGGAATCCGCCAACCAACAATCAACCACCATGTTTCGACTCCGAGAAAGCTTCTTCGAGCAACCTTGCCTTCTACAGTCCACCATTCGAGCCAAAACCAAGCTCATTGTCTCCTCCATCGTCTACCCTTTCTAACCATATGAAGAACTCATTGAATGGTGCGGAATCGAGCGAGAAATCTGTGTTTGAATAATCTGTTCGACGAAATCCTCAATGAACTTTTCAAACCTGGATGATCCAACGGTCGGAATTTCGGCGGTGTGATGAATTCAATCGATCTTCTCGCATTTTTCTCACACAGTGATGATGTTTGACGAGTCGAATAGCTTCAAGTGGGGTCTCTTAATGGATTCCGAAGCATCAATTCGATAGAAAAACAACTTGAAATCTCGTTTTGATTCACGATTTTGTGTTCTGATGGGTTATTTTCGCTGAGTTCGGTTAATGGCGGAAATTCATGAATTAAGGGAAGAATTGACGCATAAAACGCAACGCAGAGCATCGTGAGGAAGTGAGGAAGGAAGCCTGAGCTCTGGATTGAGCCGCCGCTGCTCAAAGAGCGAGCTTTAAGCTCGAACAGCCATCAATGGCGGAAATGAACTGAGACGGGAGAAAAATGAGGAGAACTCGATGAACTCTCAACCATTTTTTGCGTTTCAAAGCTCTGTAGATTCGTGGCAATGAGAGGAAGCCATTGGGAGTGAGAACACGAGCAGAAGTGAAGAATCGTGCAAGCTCAACTCATGGATTGAAGAAGAAGCGAATACGGGTCTGAAAATCAATGCGAAATTGGATCCAAAATACATATTCGTTTCACACCCGAGCGTCAGAACTTCGTTTTAGGACGGAATACATGCTCGCATGCCACAGAAGATCGAAGAAATCTTTATTCAAACTCAGCACTATTCTGAAGAAGAAGATGACTCGTTTCACCAATTATGACTCGTCTCACGCGATTCAAACCGGTTCGTCACACCGGATTAGTGGAACGAGTTTAAACGAGTCGCACCCAGCTCACACAGAAGTGACTCGTTTCAAACAAGCTGCAGATCATTTCGTCACATGAAATCCGGAAATTTAATTCAAAACTCAGCGCCAAAAGTGTGAATAAGAAGACGACTCGTTTCACGTGATAATGACCCGATTCGCCACAGAAAATCAAAATGACAGTTTAAAAACTCAGAGATTAATAACAGAAATAGCGACTCGTTTCATGCGATAATGACCCGTTTCACCACAACTTATTCTGAAGGGACCCACTGTCAGTCTCAGTAATGCGATTCAAATCGCATCTGAACTAAATTCATTCGCGCGAATAAACAGATGAAATTTGCGATGATTTAAAACCGTTCAATTCTCAACCAAATTCAACGAAATTTCGTTCAGATCTTCAGTACACCCCACTTGATCTGCCTGAGCCAATGGAATCGCTCGGTTTGTCCCCCACTCTCCAGATCATCCCCTCTATAAATTCGACCGATCAACCCATTCATCAAAAATCATTCTTCCATTCTCCAAATTCTTTCAACACATTACTCTCCAATCATCTTCTTAAAGCTTCGCAACTCCATTACTTGAATCTCGGAGCTTTTCGAGCTTCAATTTTCGAGTTTGAGTGAAATTCACCAATTCGGGTTGATTTGGGTGAAAAAGGCAATTGATTGGTTCGGCTGGAATCAAGCATCGGTTGGAGGTTCAAATCGGCTCAAGGAAGTTTCGGTTGATCTTCCACGTCTCGGTTCGATCCAATTTTCATTTAATCTCTTATATTCAATTTTAGATCACAAGATCCAATTTGTAAAAGAACATGATGAACACATGCCTAATTTCGGTTGATCTTATCATGTGTGAGTAGAATCTTGTAGGGATAGGTTTTTTGTGATAGAATTGTTTGAAATCTTGCTTTAATTTGAATTAAATTGACTGATTTGGTACTGTTCTTAATATGCTGTTAAATCTGGATTTTTCTTGATTTAATCGATTTGATTGAATTAATTAGGTCATTTAGAACTGAATTTTTCATGCATGTTAGTCCATTTTATCATCTTGAATCTTGGTTGAGGTTTTTGCTTGATTTAGTGAAGTTTTTAGTTCAAAAATTGAGATCAAACACTAGTTGGTTGATTGGTGTTTGATCTGAATTTTTGATCTATTTGCTGAATTTTTCTGGTTGGAAATAATTCAAACTTGTGCCAAATCTGATAAACTGAATATTTAGTGATTAATGATACAATTCTTGATCAAATTGCCTTAAAAATCCCTACTTTTATCCTATTAATTCAAAAACACAATTTTCTGCATTTTATTTTTATCGGTTTCGTAAAGAAATTGTTTGATCTCAGATCCGATCAAAGAAAATCATAAAAAAATATTTTGTGTTTCTTTAGATATTTTAGAACAACTTTCATATAATATGTGCCCAATGCTTTTATGTTAAATTTGTAAGAAAAAAATCTGTGCAAAGTCTTGACTTTTTAATTTCATGTTCTTGATTTGTGATTCTGACTGTTTTTCTACGATTTTTAGAAATTAGTAGAAAAATCCTATAAATAAAAAATCTAGATCTCAGTAATTCATTTTGAAGTGTAGTTTCTTAATCTGAATTTTAATTGAGTTGTTATTTGGATAAAATTTGAATTTCACCCTCTTTTGACAACTAATACCATTCTCTGTCCAATCCTGTCATATGTTTTGAGTTTTGACCATAAATTTTGGAATATCAATCATT
>JAJHPC010000009.1:5071943-5090494 GCA_024447665.1 Juncus inflexus
ACGTTATTTTATTTTATTTTATTTTATTTACTCTTTCTAGCACAACCAACCAACCATTATATTAGGTTTAGATTATCAACCGGTAGCTAGTCCAATACTCCACCTTTGGCAGCCTCCCTGTGGATCGACACCCTAGTTTTACTACATCGCAAGGTCGTGTTGGCGACCAACAAAGTGAAACTAAGGTTCTAAATTTGAATAGGGAACCGCTACTTAGTATCTATAAACACCACCAAGCAGCCTTTTCTTGCGCCGTTGCCGGGGAGGCACGGATATTGAAAATCTAACTTTCTGGTAGTGAGACCAGACCATTTTTCTTTTTATCTTTTAATTTTAGATTTTCTTTCTGTGACAGCAGGATGAAACGCTGACCGATACGACTTTACGTTACGCCTTACATCACGAGAAGAAATATCCGCCAATCTTTCCAGAGACACCTAAACACAGAAGGAATCAAATCACGAAGCTAATAATGATGGTAGACAGCACAACCTCATATGATGAAGAAGGCCCAATACTCAATCAAGCTGGAGGAAATGGATCGCATGATCAAACACGAAACCTGAATGCACCTAGACAACCGAATCCTGACGACCTGCGACAACCGATACGAACGATGCTGCGCGACTATGCTTCACCTGGCATTGTCCTTCCACAATCGAGCATCGTGATGCCAACCATTGGGGTGAACTCATTCGAACTCAAGCCCTCTCTGGTCAGCATTTTTCCACAAAACCAGTTCGGAGTTCTACCCTACGAAGATACAAAGTTGCACCTGTCGATATTTTAGGAGCGTTTGCGACAGCCTGATACTAAACGGAGTCAACCCAGATGCGATTAAGCTACGACTATTCTTGTTCTCATTATGCGATAAGGTGTAATCATGGCTTCATGTATTACCAAATAACTGGATCGGCACCTGGAACCAGCTGGCTGAGATCTTTCTCAACCGCCTTTTCCCACAAGAGCAAGACAACCCTTTACCGAATCCAGATCACCAGTTTCAGCCAAGGACTATTAGAATCTCTATATGAAGCTTGAGAGCACTACAAGGACATGGTGAGGGCTTGCCTGCACCATGGATTAGAAGAGTGGCTCCTGGTCCATACCTACTACAACGGGCAAAATGATACATTGAAGGGGAACAGTGGCATCAGAACGTTCGTTAAGAAAATAATCATCGATTATATTTAAAATTTATGAAATTCTAGTAAAATAAATTTTAGGGTTTTGAAAATATTATTTCAAAACATCACAGAAATAGTTTCTGGGAATATAATATTGGATATTATGATTTCCTAGAGTTTCGAAAAATAGTTTTTTTGAAATCAATTTTGGAAACGGGACTAAACAAAGGAAAAATAAATTTTCCAGCAGGATTCCATTCCCAACGGAATAGTTCTATTGAGAACGGAATAACGCTGGAATTTATCAGACTTTCAGCGCTTATTCCATTGAGAATGAAATAGTTCCATTCCCAACGGAATAAGGCTGATTTTGCAAGAAACCTTAAATTTTGTTATACAAGGAATTTAATTTATATTAATATGGTATGAGCCTTAGATATGTGATTGTTCTGTGATGTAATCTTGTGTGTGAGTGCTTGTATTTTATTTAATATCTATGGCAACCTCTGAGTTATCCAAAATTGTAATTATGACAACCAGTGAGTTGTCCAAAATTATAAATTACTTTTTCTAGCAACGTGATAGATAGGAAAGATATTATATCAAGACAAGACAAGGATCTTGGCGCAATCTTCGGAAGATGGCATTGGATCTTCGCACACATACAACGAAGGGTTCGTTGAAGATTCACATGCAATCTAGAGATAGATCTAAGATTAGGAACCTCATGATCGATCGTGAGAATTAGGCTCATACTATATTTATCTTGTTTCTGTGATGTTTATATTTATAAATCTAAAATAAAATCCTTCAAAATGTTAAGTAAGAAAGTGCCCCCCATGTCACTGAAGCCCTCGGTACTTAGACAGTCTTCCATGTGGATCATGCCAAAGCTGAGCATATGGAGGATTGTCTTTGTCAAAGAGGGTATGCAAGAAATGACGTCCAGCATGGGTCACACCAAAGCTGAGTGTGCTGGATTCTATTTTGCCGATAATCATACATGGTTAAACTTAACTAGCAAGCCACTCGGACTTGGGCTCAGGACACAAAATGGGATAATACACCGGGCATATGATGCCCATTCTATAAAATAAAATAGTTGTATATGATACAATCGGAAGTGTTCCTACCTAAATGGTTATGTATTGAGGGTTGTGCCAAAGCGCACTTAATACTCAATGAAATTCGGATCTTGACTCACTATGAAACCTCATTTAATTGATGTTTCTGAATCAATACTACTGAATGTAGTTGATTTGAAGAAAAATAGTCGAAGTACAATATAAGAAACACTAAAACAAAACAACCCCAATGAATAAATAATAATGGCACTTTACATTTTAACTTGTAAAATTATGACAAATAATAACAATTTAACTGGGTTGAATTTAAGATCTATCCTTGAGAAGGATAAGTTCAATGGGTCTAACTTCCTTGATTGGTTTAGAAACCTGAGAATTATTCACAAGGATGACAATAAACTCTTAATCATAAAAGAAGCTTACCCAGAGGAACCAGCACAGGGAGCCGCAAGGGCTGTCCGGGACGCATATGCTAAATGCATCAAAGATGACACAAAGGTAGCTTCTCTCATGCTAGCGACCATGACCTCCGAGCTTCAGAAGTAACTGGAGGACATGGGTGCATATGATATGATCATAACTCTCAAGGAAATGTTCCAAGAGCAGGCTAGAGTTGAGCGCTACAAAGCAACTGTCTCTCTAACTTATACGAAGATGGCTGAAGGTTCATCTGTGAGTACATGTACTCAAGATGAAGAGCTACCTTGATCAATTAGAGAGGTTTGGTTCAGCTATACTTAGAGAATTGACTATTGACATAATTCTCTGGTCGTTGCCTCCTAGTTTTAAGCAATTCATCATGAACTATAATATGCATCAGATGGAGAAATCCATCACTGAGTTGCATGGGATGCTTAAGAACGCACAGGAGGACATGAAGACAAATATTGCCAAGGACGTCCTAATTGTTCACAAGAAGAAGGGTAAGAAGACCGGGAACAAGAGCAAGGGTAAAGGCAAGGTGTTGCCTAAACCTAAGATCAAGAAATACAAGGATGGAGTATGCTTGAATTGCAACAAGATTGGCCATTGAAAGAGAAACTGCAAACTCTATCGGGCTGAAATCAAGAAGGGTAGTGTGACTACCACTTTAGGTATTTTTGTTATTGAAACTAATTCACTTACTCCGAAATCTAGGTATTGGATACCAGATGTGGTACTCACATTTATAATGATGTGCAGGGACTACAAAGGAGTAGAAGATTAGCTAAGGACGAAGTCGACTAGTGGACGGGGAAGAGTTGTTGCATTAGCCGTAGAACTTATTTAATGACTTTGCCTAGTGAACTTATATTAGTACTTAATAATTGTTATTTTGTACCTGCTATGAGCAGAAATATTATTTCCATTTGTAGTCTAGTTTTGGATGGTTATAAATTTATTATCGAGAATAATAATTGTTCTATCTTAAAGGATAATCTTTTCTATGGAAATATTCTATTAGAAAGAGGTCTTTATATGCTAGATCTTAAGAAACAGAATTATAAGTCTATATATAACATTAACACTAAATGATTTAAACTAAATGACTCAAATACGACATACCTCTGGCACTGTCGCTTTGGCCATATAAATGAGAAACTCATTTCTAAGCTCTACTCTCATGGACCTTTAGACTCATTTGATTTGGAATCATTTGAGACGTGCGAGTCTTGTTTACTTGGCAAGATGACTAAGGAACTCATACATACTGATGTATGTGGACCAATGAGTATGTCGGCTAGAGGTGGGTATCGGTACTTCATAACTTTCACGGATGACTTCAGTAGATATGGTTATGTCTACCTAATGAAGCATAAGTCTGATTCTTTTGAAGTGTTCAAAGAATTCAAAAATGAAGTACAAAATCAACTTGGCAAGAAGATTAAAGAACTTCCATCTAATCGTGGAGCGAATATCTGAGTCAGGAGTTTGAAGATCATCTAAGAGAATGTGGAATAGTTTCACAACTGACTCCTCCAGGAACTCCTCAATGGAATGGAGTGTCTGAGAGGAGGAATCGAACCTTATTGGATATGGTTCGGTTGATGATGAGTCAAACGAGTCTTTCAATGTCTTTCTGGGTTTATGCTCCTGAGACTTCCGCATTCATACTGAACAGGATTCCATCTAAAGCGGTTCAAAAGACGCCATATGAGATGTGGACGGGGAAAAGCCCCAAGTTCTCTTTTCTTAAAATTTGGGGATGTGAGAGTTATGTCAAACGTCAGTGTCCCGATAAACTCGGACCCAAATCTGATAAGTGCCTATTTGTGTGATATCCTAAGGAAACTAAAGGATATTACTTATACCACTCATCGGAGAACAAAGTGTTTGTTGTTCGCAATGGAGCCTTCTTGGAAAGAGAGTTTGTCTCTATGAGAAGCAGTGAGAGCAAAGTACAACTCGAAGAAATTCGAGACCCACCTATAGTTACAGAACCTATGATGGAGGAACAAACAAGCTCTCAAGGAGTTGGTGAGCTTGAAACACAACAGACTCAACGTAGATCTAGTAGGATTCGTCATGAGCCCGAGAGATACGGATTTCTCGTGTCTAATGATGATGATGTTGTAGGATTACTACCCTAGGCCAAATGTATTTGTGCTAGGAAATGGATTATGACATTATTATTTATTCAATAAAAGTTGTTTCTTATATATATCTGTGTGTATGGGTTTTGAATGTATATTTCTTATATCAACCAAGAATGACACTTCGGGTTCACGTCATTAGAATACGTGATTCTGATAGTAGAACTGTGAACCAACGAATGACATTCTAAACTATCCCTAGTGATATGTAGGATGTTTATAGAGATAGACATACTTCAAGTAAGAAGCTACATATCCACACTAGTATATTCGCATGCTGTATGATCATGTTCTGCTGATCATGGACATAGAGATGTCAAGTCTGGAATATAGGTACGTGTTAAAGAACACGTACTGGACTGACCACACTATGAGAATATGCATGGTATATGTCATTAGTGATTCTCATATGAATAGTGTGCTTGTTCCTACGACCTGAGATCACCATGGATTCCTGTATGAGGAACTTTATACTTTAATATGAGCTTACGTCATCCGTAATGGGATGATCATTAGGGTCATCATTAGGTATGCACTGAATCACGACGAGGAATGTGAGTGACCAAGATGGGATTTGTTCCTCTCGTCATGAGGGAGATATCTCTGGGCCCCCTGATGAACTAGGACTGAAGGACATGCATGGCCATGCTCAAAATGGATTAACATGTGTTGTTAATATCATTTTGTATTTACTCAGTCTAATTCTCGATCAGGAAAGAGACTTTGATCAAACTCAAGGATGACATCTATGGATTGTGACGAAAGGTTTCAAACAAGTTTATGGTATTGACTATGACGAAACTTTCTCACCTGTAGCTATGGTTAAATCCATCAGAATTCTATTAGCCATAGCAGAATATTATGACTATGAAATATGGCAAATGAATGTCAAAACAGCTTTCCTAAACGGAAATTTGACCGAGGACTTGCATATGATACAACACGAGGGTTTTGTCGATCTTAAGAATTTCGGTAAGGTTTGCAAGCTTCAGAAATCCATCTATGGATTGAAGCAAGCGTCTCGAAACTGGAACCTTCATTTTGATGAAGTTATCAAAAGTTTTGGTTTTACCAAAAGTGAAGGTGAGCCTTGTGTTTACATGAAGTTCAGTGGGAACACGGTAGTATTCCTGGTACTTTATGTAGATGACATATTATTCATGGGTAATGACATCCCGACATTATTGAATGCCTAGAAATGGTTGGGAGATCATTTCTCGATAAAAGACCTAGGAGAAGCCTCCTACGTGCTAGGAATCTTGATCTATAGAGATAGATCTAGAACGCTTATAGGTCTGAGTCAAAGTACATACATAGACAAGGTCATGAAACGATTCAGAATGCAAGAATCCGAGAAAGAATTTTTGCCCTTGTTACATGTTTCTCTTAGAAAGACACAGTGTCCTACAAGTGAGCAGGAATGAAGACACTTGAATAAGATCTCATATGCTTCGGCTATATGATCTATCATGTATGCCAATATATGTACTAGACCAGATGTGTCATACTCATTGAGCGCAACAAGCAGGTTTCAGTCTAATCCAGGTGAAAGTCACTGGATAGCTGTTAAAAGAATCCCTAAGTACTTACGAAGAACTAAGGACCTGTTCCTAGTCTATGGAGGTCTGGAAGGTGAGCTTGTTTTAAAGGGTTATACCGACGCAAGCTTTCAGACAAACTCAAACGACTTTAGATCGCAATCAGGTTATTTATTTTGACCAACTGGAGGTGTAGTGACATGGAAGAGTTCCAAGCAATGTACTGTACCAGATTCTTCAACTGAAGCAGAGTATATAGCCGCTGCAGAAGTGGCTAAAGAAGCTATTTGGATAAAGAACGTTTGGAGGAGCTAAGAGTAGTTTCGAGCATCTCGGAACCAGTGGATCTATATTGTGATAACATTGGAGTGATTGCACAAGCAAAGGAATCGAGATCTCACCAAATGTCCAATCACATTCTGCGACTCTTCGATATGATCAGGAGATTGTATGAAGGGGTGATGTTAAATTGTGTAGAGTGCCATCGGACGACAATGTCGCCGATCCATTAACTAAACCACTCCCGCAAGTGAAGCATGAGAATCATGTTAGGTATATGGGCATAAGATGCTTTGAGTTGGCCTAGTGCATGTGGGAGAATGTAGGATTAGTGCCCTAGGCCTAATGTATTTGTACTAGGAAATGGATTATGTATTAGGACATTATTATCTATTCAATAAAGGTTGTTTCTTATATATCTATGTGTATGGGTTGTGAATGTAAATCTTATATCAACCAAGAATGACACTTCGGGTTCACGTCATCAGAATATGTGATTCTGATAGTAGAATTGTGAACAAATGAATGACATTCTAAACTGTCCCTAATGATATGTAAGATGTTTATAGAGATAGACATACTTCAGGTAAGAAGCTATATATCCACACTAGTATATTCCCAGGCTGGATGATCATGTTCTGCTGATCATGGACATAGAGATGTCATGTCTGGAATATAGGTACATGTTAGAGAACTCGTACTAGACTGACCACACTATGAGAATATGCATTGTATATGTCATTAGTGATTCTCATATGAGTAGTGTGATTATTCCTACGACCTGAGGTCACCATGGATCCCTATATGTGGAACTGCATAATTTAATATGATCCTACGTCATCCGTAATGGGATGATCATTAGGGTCATCATTAGGTATGCATTGAATCATGACGAGAATTGTGAGTGACCAAGATGTGATTTGTTCCTCTCGTCGAGAAGGAGATATCTCTGGGCCCCCTAATTGATTAACATGTGTTGTTAATATCATTTTGTATTTACTCAGTCTAATTCTCAGGAAAGAGACTTTGATCAAACTCAAGGATAACATACTTCCATGCCTTGTGATCATAACATATATCGTAGAACAAGAGGAATAAGAAAACGTCTATTCAGATAGGTTTATGATGGCTCATCATTTCATTTAACATGGGTAGTCATGACATCAGTCTAGAGGTTACTCACGATTTATGATCTTTAGAAGACGTTGCCAGCGTTAAATGGAACCTACACGGTAACACAATGAACTCCATTCGTACAGGATGAATATGCCTCAAAACATTTATACGTATGATGTATAAATTGGTGAACGAAATAATCAATTATTGATAATTGATTGAACAAAATAGTATCATTCCATTGGCAACGGAATAGTTCTGTTCCCAACGAAATAGATATGGAAACTGTAGTAACCTTAGCTGCCAAGTATTCCGTCATGGAAATACCTATTCCGTTGGCAATGGAATAGGCGCAGATTAGGGTTTTAGTTATGGTAACTGAGCAATCATTTGGCTCTCTCTGTAGTTTGAATAGAAGGGTAGTCCCTCTCTATTAGACAGACAATTCTCAAGCTTTGAAAGCCATTACACACAGAAATAGAGAGAGAGAGTTTTGAGTTATTTTTAGAAAGTATTTCCAGACTCGTGTAGTCGAGTCCGGTTATTTCGTGCGTCTGAAGTTCGACATGGATACGAGTAGAGGTCTTCTACTTTGGAGACAAGCGAGCGATCAATTTCTTTACCCTAGGAGAATCAAGGAGTTCGTTCAAGTCGAGCATCAGGAAGGAGAAGGTTGCACGTCAGAAAAGTTCAGACATACATCTGTTCTTCGTCTCGTGGATCGGGAAGATCTGAGGTATAAATTTTAATAGATAATCTCGTACTTTTATTCCCTTAACGATGATCCTAGCGCAGGTTGAATCCATAGATTCCGCTAAACATGTAATGTACATGGCTACGGATTCCCCAACATTCACGTGGCAGATAGCTCTACCCTACTAGAAGCGAAGCTGGATGCGCTCAACAAGAAGTTCAACGATTTCGCCAAAGCAAAAGAAGCACAAGCCACGACCGTGAGTCAGGTAAACAATTCCAATTTTATATGTCTAGTATGCGGTCAATCAGGACATGACAGTAATAACTATATATTGATCCATGAAGAAAGTGAAGAAGGAAATGTCATAAATTAGTATACACCCGCATATAACTACGCACCTTACAATAACAATAATAATTGGAGGAATACAAACCTGTATTATAGGACTAACCAGTCTGGTCTTATAGGAGTAACCAGTCAGGTCAACCCCAAAACATCACACCAAATCAAGGGTATAACAACCAAAGATCTGGACTTTATTCAATGCTAATGAATTTTATGACGGAACAAACTCAAGTTTCCGCTGAACTTCGGGCCCATGGACAAGAAATGAACAATCAATTGTAGAAGTTAGCAAGCAGGGTACACGCACCAGCCTTGCCCCATAAGATGTTGGAGATGCAGATTGCACAGTAGGCAAACAATTCATTCCAGCAAGAAGGGAAGTTCCCCCATAAACGTCCTGACTATTTTCGTGCCTCTTTAGTGTAAGTCTAGTATGTGGGTCTGGCTTTTGACTTCTCATCTCGCGTCCCTTACATACTCGTGTGTCACGCTACACACTTCAAAATAAGAGTTAATATATATACAGTCAATGTCACAGCAATGAATAGATAGTATAAAGAGAAATAACTTAATAGATAAACCGACTAGATTGATAGACTACTGCCGAACCGAAAACTCACGAGAACAAGTCAATGCTGTGATGGCTCTAAGGAGCGTACAAACATATCAATGGCCGATAATGGAGAGGATTGAAATAGATCAGCCACCATCCACGGTCTCTGTATCTCGACCTTGAAGCTCCACTATCACAACCCGCGGTATTAACTGAATAAGCGACAAATCCAAAGCCCATGAGAAATGACAACAAAAGGGAGAAACTGACTGAACCCACAATGACTGAACTCCCGAATGCAATCGACAAACCTAATGAAGATTTTCTATCGTCACCACCATGATCTAATTATGAACCACCACCAGCTTACAAGCCACCCTAGAAGGCCAGCCAGACACAAGCTAGATCGGCAAATCGCGAGATTCGCCGAAGTTCTGAAAAAGCTCAACGTCACGCTACCATTCACAAACGTAGTTACCCAGATGCCAGCATACGCTAGACTCTTAAAGGAAATCCTATCCAACAAGAGGAAGATTGAAGCTTACGAGAATGTTACGCTCACGGAACAATGTAGCACTATCATACGGAACAAGCAACCTCAAAAGCTGAAGGATCCAGGCAGTTTCTCCATACCATGTTACATTGGTAAGGAGCAATTTGATCAAGCACTATGCAATCTAGGAGCGAGTATAAGTCTTATGCCATTGTCTGTTTATAAGAGGCTTGGTATCGGAGATCTGGAAGAAACAATGATGACCCTAACCATGGCGGATAAATCAGTAAGATAACCGGAGGGGATAGTGGAGGATGTACAGGTATGAGTAGGAGAAACTCATATCCCAGTAGATTTTATGGTGGTAGAAATGAAAATCGACCGAAGACTCCCAATCATTCTAGGAAGACCTTTCCTAGCGACCGATGGCGCGTTAATTGATGTGAAGAAAGGGTCACTATCATTCAACCTAGGAGAAGACAAGGTGGAGCTCTGAAGGAATTATGCCCTATCCAAAGTGTTGGACTAGGGATTAGATTATGAGAAACAAGTTTATTCAGTTCATATGTGAATGAGTGTATGGGTGACTAATATATTTTATATATATTAGATCGACCATGAATGACAATTCGGGTTCACATCTTCAGAAAACGTGATTCTGATAGTAGAACCATGAACCAATGAATGACATTCTAAACCTTCCCTAGTGATATGTAGGACGTTTTTGGATATAAACATACTTTAGGTAAGAAGCAACATATCCACACTAGTATATTCGCGGACTAGATGATCATGTTCTGCTGATCATGGACATAGGGATGTCACATCTGGAATATAGGTACGTGTTAGAGAAAACATACTGGACTGACCACACTATGAGAATATATATGGTATATGTCATTAGTGATTCTCATATGAATAGTATGCTTGTTCTTACAAACTGAGGTCACCATGGATTCCTACATGTGTAACTGCATACTTTAATATGATCCTACCTCATCCGTAGCGAGATGATCATTAGGGTCATCATTAGGTATGCACTGAATCACGACGAGGAATGTGAGTGACCAAGATGGAATTTGTTCCTCTCGTCAAGAGGGAGATATCTCTGGACCCCCTGATGAACTAGGACTGAAGGAAATGCATGGCCATGCTCAAAATAGATTAACATGTGTTGTTAATATCATTTTGTATTTACTCAGCCTAATTCTCGATCAGGAAAGAGACTTTGATCAAACTCAAGGATGACATACTTCCATGCCTTGTGATCATAACATATATCGTAGAATAAGAGGAATAAGAAAACGTCTATTCAGATAGGTTTATGATCGCTGATCATTTCATTTAACATGGGTAGTCATGACATCAGTCTAGAGGTTACTCATGACTTACGATCTTTAGAAGATCGTTGCCAGCATTAAATGGAACCTACAGAGTCACACATAAAAAAATGTCTAGTCGGGAAGGAAATGTTCTCAAAATAGCTATACATATGATGTATAAACTAGTGAAGGAAATAATCAAACATTAGATGTTTGATTCTACAAAATCAGCCTTATTCCACTGCCAACGGAATGGTTCCATTGGGAACGGAATAAGTGATTCCTTGGCAGCCAAGGTTTCACATATGGAATGCAGTCTTATTCAGTTGTCGACGGAATAACCCCGTCAACAACGGAATAAGACTCGAATTAGGTTTTTAGTTATGGTAACTGACCAATCATTCGCCTACCTCTCTAGTATAAATAGAGGGGTAAATCCCCTCTATTAGACACACAATATAGAGCCTCTAGGCTGCCGTAATACATAAATGAGAGAGAGTTTGTGAGAGCCTCCTGACAGTATTTACAGACTCTTCTAGCCGAGTTCGGTTATTCCGACTATTCGAAGTTCAACATGGATATGAGTAGAGATCTCACGCTTTGGAGATTGGCGAGCAATCAAATTCATTCAGACCTACATCCGCTTCCCTCTCCCGAATCAGGAAGATCCGAGTTATAATTTTAATAGCATAATCTGGTACCTTTATTTCCTTTATGATGAACCTGGGGAGGGATTAACCCGTAGGTTCCGCTGCGCGTGTAATGTACATGGCTACGGGTTTCCCAACAAGTTCAACTTCATTAAAAACTCCATGAAGCTTCGAGCAGAAACGTGCTACATAATTAGAATAGGAGATGACAACTCAGGAGGAGAGCCAGATGACCCAATAGATCGAGATGAGCAAATTACGCAAGAAATAGCACAAGACGAACCAAAAGGGATATATGAACTGAACACGCGAACACAAGGTGCGAACGACCAAATTGGGGTTGAGAAATAAGCAAAAATTAGAAAATAAACACCCAAAAGAGATAATTATGCGAGGACAAGGCACGATGAAAGAATCCTATGAGCAAGAACCTCACGAGCCAATATCAAAAGAGTCAGAGCCACCATATCGCGACCCTAGACCTGAAGGAAGCAGACGTGAAAACTGGAGGGGACTGACGTACGTGACGCGTGACCTGGATATTCTTATTGACCTCTGCCATATCTACATAACAATAAAGGAAGACTTGGGACTAGCAAAAAACTAGAGCCACTGCCTCCAGGTCTCGTGTACAAAGTAATAGGCCCTGATGACTACCCAATCATAAGGATAAATGATCTAGGGATGAACCACTTCTGAAATACTGAGCACCTGAGCCCCGCTCTAGTATTTGCACCATACGACCTTGTAACCATTATCGCCAACGGAGTGATAGGTATATGCACATCCAAAAGGAGGAACAACATCCCGTATCCAGTACTATTCGGGAGTAGTGCGTTGAAGGAGGCACATGAGTACTACACATGGGCCAAGAAAGCAATCTTCACCCTCATCCACACGTTCAAAAGATTCGAACCATACCTACTCGGATAAAATGTCGCCACCTACACCGACTACTCGGCGATCAAGTACATTATAAGATAAACAAAGGGGACATATTGACGACCTGGATCAATTACCTTCAGCGATTCAACTTGCAATTCATGGAGCGAAAATGAGGGGACACACCAAAGAGCCTGATCAATAGAGTGATCCAATACGGAGCGAAAGATCTGGAGCCGGATGAATGTAGACCCCGGAGCACAGCACCTGAACATAGGCTCAGTCTCTACAAAGGACTGCGCGACCCGACTTATCGGAGTCACTGATTTTCTAGAAACATGTGGTCAGGCTCGCGACCTTAAACAAGCTCTACCTTGGAGGCATCCCATTAGTTTAGTTTTTACTTTTTAGTTTTTGTTATTTCATTTCTTTTTCCCTTTTAGTTTTTTTTTTCTTTTCCTGCTTTTGTAGAAATCGATGGAAAGGAGTATCACGCGAAGAGACTATGATCACGATAGTTAGTTGCCAAGGAAAATAATATGGAAGACCAACCAATTTGAAATGTGAAAAGGCGCCATCTATGAGGGCTATCTAGAAGGAAACCCACCGCACCGCCAAATAACTGCCATTTATGGCGGTTTACTACATCTGCCCCATAGTTGTTAAACCCTGGATGAATCCCCCAAGCCTCACCTATATAAAACCCTGAAAAAACTATGAAAGGCTGACTTTACAACCCCTCTAACCTTGATAATAATATGACCAAGCCTAAGCGGATACTAATTACAAGCTGTGATAATGAGAGACAGAATTGAAGACGACTTCCTAGCAAGATTGAACTCCTCCCCGTCAGGATCAACATCCTCCTCGTCTTCCTCCTCGACCGGCGAGATATGCAGACCAACCCTCAACTCTAGGCCTATAGGACTACTGACCTTAGAAGAAGAGGAAACAGAGATGCCACATAAATTGAGGAAAAATATGAGGACTCCAAATATGAGATTAAAACAAACAAAAGAAATCAAAAAGTTGCTGAATTTGTCAATTTTCAGTTCTGGTTGCAACTTATTATTTTGGATTTGTAAGGAAAATAAGAATTGAACAAAAATAAAATCACAAAACTGTTTTGGGATGTTTTTAGGACTTATATTAAGCAAGAAAACACAACAACAACACAATCGTCACATAAATTGAGAAAAATCAAGAAACTTCCCTAAAATCGAAACATTTTTCCAATGACTTTTAATTCAGCAAAATAAGAATTATTCGATGAGAAGAACTTAACAATGACGCTTATTCAACCACTTAATAATCCTATTCAATTATTACAACTCAATCACCACTAAAATTTCTTTAATTGATCAAGAGAAGACAAATTATAAAACTTTAACCTAAATTTGGAAGATGATGTTGCGGCGAGCGTGGCAAGTAAGTCGAGGCTCTTTCGCTTCCTGTAGCAGCCGATTTGAAGGTTCGAGATTCGCACACCAAGAAACGTCGTTGGATGTGCAAGTCCGTCGTCAAATTCCTTCGATTCGCATCGTTCCGGAGTGATTGGGTCGTGTAGCACTCTCAAAAGATTAGGTGAATCTAACTGAACAAACAATTCCAAGATAATCGTTGGAAAAACTTGCTCAGTCGGATTTTCGGGTTATTTTAGGTTTAGGGTTTATTTCTCACTTTTTCTCAGAATCTGGCCGAATTCGTAGAATTAATGGTTGTTTTTTTTCGTCTTTTTAGCGGTTACGGTTTTTGGGAACTATATAGGGTCTATTTGGAAATTTTCCCGCATAGAAATCCTTCCTTTTCTTCCAATTTCCAAGTTTGGGGTCGAATTTACCAATTTTGGCTGCTCAAAATGGGCTGAAGAACAGGAGAAACAGCAACCGTCCGATCAAAATCAGATTTTCCTGTGATTTAATTTAGACCGTTTGATTCGACTAATGGCTGATAAATGTCCATTTAACGGAGTGAGCTGTCCACTGATTCTACGCGTCGGATCAAGCTGCGGACAGTTCAGATTGGCCGGTCCGTTAAATATTTAACGGACCAAACAGCTGTCTCAGATTTTGGTTTTTCTATGGCGTTCTCTCTTGTGCGGCGGTGTAGCCTTCTTTGCAGTATATCTGTAAAAAATTAGAGAAACATATATATTTTTAAGTGCAAATTTTTGCAGAATTATTTTAGGGAGTTTTATAAATCCAACTTAAGCATGTAATATATTGCTGGAAATATAAAAATGAGTACTTCCATTTGGACTGATTATATTTATACTTTTGGGGCTTCTAAAATTGCCAAAGAATTAAATTTGATTTCTTTCCAAAAATCATTTTCATAGTTATAATTCAAAACATGCTTAAAATCATACTTTTAGCCATAAATTATATTTTAGCTCCATTTTTACCCTTTTAATCAAATACATAATATTTTGAACCCTTTTATGTTATTTTTATATTTATTATTGCATTATTAAGCCTAAAATACGTGTATAAAAATACACACGTTAAAAATCCCCACGCTTAAACTATGCTTGCTCTCGAGCATACTCTTAGAAAATGGCTTAATAATGTAGGTGGAATAAATACAACCAAGGAAAACCATATAAGTCACAACCACATTCTTTTTGAAAATACGTATAGAATTTCGACCATTCACTTTCCTAATTACCGATTGTAACTAAACCTGTATTTATCGCTTTTAACCCAAGTTTCCGAATTAGTAGTAACTTATTAAGAATGCCTACATCTCTCTAGCTAAACCAACCGTTTGTATTGATGCCTTTAATGAATATTTTATTTTATTTTATTTTGTTTTTGTTTTTTGTTTCACATTTATGCCTAAACTTGCCTTGCCGACCTTGCCGCATCCGATTCCAATGATTCGTGACCAGTGAGGACCTATTCAAGCCACGTGACATGACTGGTGCGGTAAGCTCTGTCGAGGGTCAAGCAGAATCGTTGAGAGTAAATGCCCTTGGAAAGGGTTGAGCTCTCGTAGGTCAGCTTATTAGGTTGGACAAGACAAATCGGCTAATTTATTTATTTATTGTTATTAAATTTTTTTTTTCTATCAAGGACACCCAATAGGAAGGAATAACTTTACAAGCCTAAGAGAGTAGGACGCTTTGATTCAATTTATGAATTTGAATACTAGGGTTAAAACCGGTTGTAATCTTTTGATGTAAAGTTTTAGGGTTCTAAGTTATTAGGAAAGTAATTTTCATGTTTGAATATGCATTTAGAAAATTTTCATTCAATCCACTAACCCGTGTTTTCCCCAAAATGATCATTCCTATTATTGTTTTAACCAAGTTCGTGAGATTCGCCCTAGGGACAATTTACAAAGCATTTAGTCGAGTGTGGAATTTTTTTTTTATATAAAAATAGATTTTTTTTATTCTTTGATTAATTAGGGTTCATTCTTTTCATTCTAAGGGCACAAAATTCAAGAAAATTTTAAAATTTTTCAATTTTTCGCTACTAGACAAGAATTAGTTAGTTTTGGCTATAATTGTGTAACGATTTCCTCTCCCCACACTTAAAATCATGCTTGCCCCCAAGCATGCGTAAATGTAAGGATAAAACTTAATAAAAATATGTCATAGAAAGATACAATCTTTGAAGTGAAGTTGCCTCCATCAGGAAGTGTCGAAACTCATCTTTGGCACGGAGAGAAGACGAGACCTTCATTTGCGGAGCTTTTGTGGCATTTTTCTGAGAGAAGCACGCGGGTGCTCACTTGTATGCTACTCGTCATCCGAAAAATGCCAATTGTTGTTAACACTTCATGTCCCGAGGATATCTTTTGTACCTGCACATACACACAAACAAACACATCTAACTAGTACCCCCCTTTTAGTCCGGTAACCCTCTCCACCCGCGTTAGAGAAGAGATAGAGTGACCCAGGTCTTGTACTGTTGGAAAACAGAGAGAAGAAATGAGAAGAAGATAGAACGTGCAATCTTGGTTGGCGCCTTGGAGAGAGAACGGTGTCGGGAAAAGCAAGAGACTCCCGAACCAAAGTGAAAGAGATTAGAAGAAAGGAGAAAAGATAACCCGTTCAAAGGTCGCCAATGATCCCATTGAGGAATGAGCATCTTGAAGTTTTATTCTTGGGTTGCCTCCCGATAGCGCCCTTGTTTATTGTCGTGGACTCGACTTATTCTCGGGCTGCCTCCCGGTAGAGCTTCGTTTAACGCCTTTAGCTAGGCGAAACCTCCCCACACTTAAGTGCTTTGTGGGGGATCCACAAACTCTTCGTTATTCGACCATCCTTTGTTGAAGTTCCCATAGTAAGGCTTGAGACGGTGCCCGTTCACCTTGAATGTTCTTCCGGTTTGTTCACTTGTGACTTCATAAACTCCATTATCACAATCCTCAGAGATGACAAACGGGCCTATCCAGCGAGACTTAAGCTTTCCTGGATGAAGTTTGTGTCTCGAATTGAACATTAAGACCTTGTCATTAATTTTCGGACTTTTGCTCTTGATAAACTTGTCATGTAAGGCTTTGGTCTTATCCTTGTAGATTCGAGAGTTCTCATGGGCATCCAACCTAATCTCCTCCAACTCGAGAATTTGCAACTTGCGAGCTGTGGCGTCATTGGGGTAGTCCAAATTGTATTGTTTAATTGCCCAATACGCCCTATGCTCCACCTCAACGGGTAGATGCCATCTCTTACCATAAACCATCCCATAAGGTGTCATTACTATTGCCGTCTTATACGCTGTACGGTAAGCCCATACTGCATCGCCAAGTCGCAAGCTCCAATCCTTCCTATTTGGACTGACAACTTTTTCGAGGATAGACTTGATTTCTCTATTTGAGACCTCGGCTTGACCATTAGTTTGAGGGTGATAGGCGGTTGACACTTTGTGTTACACAGGATAGGATTTGAATAAGTTCTCCAAACTTTTGTTCACGAAGTGTGTGCCCCTGTCACTTATGATTGCCTTCGGTGTACCAAACCTTTGAAAGATATTTTTCTTTAGGAACTCAACAACGGTTTTAGAATCTGCCTTCCTAGTGGCTATGACTTCTACCCATTTAGACACATAGTCCACTGCCAAAAGGATGTACTCGTACCCATAAGAAGATGGGAAGGGACCCATAAAGTCGATTCCCCAAACTTCAAACACCTCACAGAACAAGATTGGGTGTTGGGGGTTTTTATTTCTTCGAGAGATGTGTCCTATCCTTTGACATCTATCACAGTTTTGCACAAAGGAATGAGCATCTTTGTGCAAAGTGGGCCACCAAAATCTACTTTCTAGAACTTTTCGATGTGTTCTTTCCACACCAAAGTGGCCCCCACAGTGTAATGAATGGGAAAAATTCAAAACTGACCGCACCTCGTGGTCAGGCACACAACGTCGGATAATTTGGTTGCCACATAAGCGGAAGAGATCCGGGTCATCCCAAAAATAATGCCTTGCATCAGATTTTAGCTTGTCCTTAACAGCCTTAGGGAGGTGAGAAGGGAGAACTCCCGTAGCAAGATAGTTCACTATATCAGCAAACCAAGGCTCAGGTCCGACTGTGACGACTGAGAAGATGCCATATACATGTTCCTCTGGGAATAGTTCACTAATTGGCAAGATATAGCCTTCTTTCATTGGAAGCCGGCTCAAGTGGTTAGCCAGTAGGTTCTGTGAACCCGCTTTATCCCGAATTTCCAGATCAAATTCTTGCAATAGTAGAACCCATCGCAAGAGTCATGGCTTACTTTCCTTCTTTTTCATTAGATAACGCAATGCGGTATGATCGGAAAAGACTACTACTTTAGTCCCCAAAAGATACGACCTAAACTTCTCAAGTGCGAACACTATCGCAAGCAACTCCTTTGCGCAGCGTCTAGCATCTTCGATGCATAAGAGATGACATGTGGCTCT
>JAJHPC010000009.1:5090794-5118294 GCA_024447665.1 Juncus inflexus
GTTTTGGTATGTGAATAATTTAATATTTACTATCATCTTTTACGAAAAATCTATCCGAGTTATTTTTCGTATAAAACGAGCGAACAACGCAGGAAACATGAGTTTTAAGTGCAAACAAAGATTGTGGAGAAATATTTTAAATTGAACACTAATTTTGGTTTGCGTTTGAATAATTTAGTATTTACTATCGTTCTTTACGAAAATTATATTCGAGTTTTTTTTGTATAAAATGAGCGAACAACGCTGGAAACATGAGTTTTAACTGCAAACAAAGATTGTGGTGAAATATTTTAAACATAACACAAATTTTGGTTTGCATTTGAATAATTTAGTATTTACTATCATTCTTTACGAAAAATCAATGCGAGTTTTTTAGGTTAAAATGAGTGAACAAACGCATGAAGCATAAGTTTTAAGTGCAAACAAAGATTGTGGAGAAATATTTTAAATTGAACACAAATTTTTGTTTCCATTTGAATAATTTCGTATTTACTATCATTCTTTACGAAAAATCAATGCGAGTTTTTTTGTATAAAATGAGGAAACAAACGCATGAAACATGAGTTTTAGGTGCGAACAAAGATTGTGGAGAAATATTTTAAACAAAACACAAATGTTGGTTTGCATTTGAATAATATTGTATTTACTATCCGTCTTTACGAAAAATCTAGTCGAGTTTTGTTTGCAGGAAATGAGCGAACAAACGTATGAGACATGAGTTTGGGGTGCAAAAAAAGATTGTGGAGAAATATTTTAAAATGAACAAAAAGTTTTGTATGCATTTGAATTATTTTGTATTTACAACCATTTTCTTTACAAAAAATCTAGCCGATTTTTTTTTGCACGAAATGAGCGAATAAACTCATGAAAGAATAGTTTTGGCTGCAAAAAAGGATTGTGGAGAAATATTTTAAAACGAACAATAAACTTTGAATGCACTTGAAAAATTTTGTATTTACTATCTTTCTATACGAGAAATCTATCCGAGTTTTTTTGTATAATCCGAACGAACAAACACATGAAGAATGAGTTGTATGTGCAAAAATGGATTATGGAGAAATATTTTAAATTGATCACTAATTTTAATTTGTTATCGAATAATTTAGTATTTACTGTCATTTTCTATGAGAAATTTATCGGAGTTTTTATTCAATAAAACGAGCAAAGAAAGGTCTGAAATATGAATTTTAGGTGCAAACAAAGATTGTGAAGAAATATATTAAAATGAACAAAAATTTTGGTATGCATTTGAATAATTTTGTATTTATTATCATTCTTCATGAAAAATCTGACCATTTTAGTTTTTTATAAAACGAGCGAACAATGCATGAAACATGAGTTTTATGTGCAAAAAAAGATTGCGGAAAAATATTTTAAATTGAACACAAATTTTTGTTTGCATTTGAATAATTTTGTATTTACTATCATTCTTTATGAAAAATCAATCCGAGATTTTTTTGTATAAAATGAGCGAACAAACGCATGAAAAATGAGTTTTAAGTGCAAAAAAAGATCGTGGAGAAATATTTTAAATTGAACACAAATAGTGGTTTGCGTTTGAAATATTTAATATTTACTATCATTCTTTACGAAAAATCAATGCGAGTATTTTAGGATAATATGAGCGAACAAACGCATGAAACATAAGTTTTAAGTGCAAACAAAGATTGTGGAGAAATATTTTAAATTGAATACAAATATTTGTTTGCATCAGAGTTTTTTTTGTATAAAATGAGCGAACAAACGCATGAAACATGAGTTTTAAGTGCAAACAAAGATTGTGGATAAATATTTTAAATTGAACACAAATTTTGGTTTGCATTTGAATAATTTAGTATTTACTATCATTCTTTACGAAAAATCTATCCAATTTTTTTTGCTATAAAACTAGCGAACAATGCTGGAAGCATGAGTTTTAAGTGCAATCAAAGATTGTGGAGAAATATTTTAAACATAAAACAAATTTTGGTTTGCATTTGAATAATTTTGTATTTGCTATTCGTCTTTACGAAAAATATAGCCGAGTTTTGTTTGCATGAAATGAGCGAACAAACGTATGAAACATGAGTTTTGGGTGCAAAAAAAGATTGTGGAGAAATATTTCAAAATGAACAAAAAGTTTTGTATGCATTTGAATTATTTTGTATTTACAATCATTTTCTTTAGAAAAAATCTAGCCGAGTTTTTTTTGCACGAAATGAGCGAATAAACTCATGAAACAATAGTTTTGGGTGCAAAACAAGATTGTGGAGAAATATTTTAAAACGAACAATAAATTTTGAATGCATTTGAAATTTTTTTTATTTCCTATCATTCTATAGGAGAAATCAATGCGAGTTTTTTAGGATAAAATGAGCGAACAAACGCATGAAACATAAGTTTTAAGTGCAAACAAAGATTGTGGCAAAATATTTTAAATTGAACACAAATTTTTGTTTGCATTTGAATAATTTTGTATTTACTATCATTCTTTATGAAAAATCAATCCGAGTTTTTTTTGTATAAAATGAGCGAACAAGCGTATATTTAGTATCATTTCTTACGAAAAATCAATGCGAGTGTTTTTGGATAAAACGAGCGAACAAACGCATGAAACATGAGTTTTAAGTGCAAACAAAGATTGTGGGGAAATATTTTAAATTGAACACAAATTATTGTTTGCATTTGAATAATTTTGTATTTACAATCATTCTTTATGAAAAATGAATCCGAGTTTTTTTGTATAAAATGAGCGAACAAATGCATGAAACATGAGTTTTAAGTGCAAACAAAGATTGTGGAGAAATATTTTAAATTGAACACTAATTTTGGTTGGCATTTGAATAATTTAATATTTACTATCATCTTTTACGAAAAATCTATCCGAGTTATTTTTTGTATAAAACGAGCGAACCACGCAGGAAACATGAGTTTTAAGTGCAAACAAAGATTGTGGAGAAATATTTTAAATTGAACACTAATTTTGGTTTGCATTTGAATAATTTAGTATTTACTATCATTTTTTACGAAAAATCTATCCGAGTTTTTTTTGTATAAAACGAGTGAACAACGCAGGAAACATGAGTTTTAACTGCAAACAAAGATTGTGGAGAAATATTTTAAACATAACACAAATTTTGGTTTGCATTTGAATAATTTAATATTTACTATCATTCTTTACGAAAAATCAATGCGATTTTTGTAGGATAAAATGAGCGAACAAACGCATGAAGCATAAGTTTTAAGTGCTAACAAAGATTGTGGAGAAATATTTTAAATTGAACACAAATTTTTGTTTGCATTTGAATAATTTCGTATTTACGATCATTCTTTATGAAAAATAAATCTAAGCTTTTTTTGTATAAAATGGCAAACAAAACTCATGTTTCATGCGTTTGTTCGTTTGTTTTATACAAAAATACTCGGATAGATTTTTCGTAAAGAATGATAATAAATACAAAATTATTCGAATGCGTACACATTTTTTTGTTCATAATAAGATTTTTCTCCACAATCTTTTTCTGCACCCAAAACTAATGTTTAATGAGTTTGTTCGATCAATTCATGATAAAAACAACTCGGCTAGATTTTTCGTAAAGAATGATAGTAAATACAATATAATTCAAATGCCTACAAATTTTTGTTCATTTTAAAATATTTCTCGACAATCTTTTTTTGTACCCAAAACTCATGTTTGTTGCGTTTGTTCGCTCATTTCATGCAAAAAAAACTCGGCCAGATGTTTCACAAAGAATGATAGTAAATACTAAATTATTCAAATGCAAACCAAAATTTTTTGTTCTGTTTAAAATATTTCTCCACAATTTTTGTTTGCAGTTAAAACTCATGTTTCATGTGTTGTTCGCTCATTTTATACAAAAAAACTCGGATAGATTTTTCGTAAAGAACGATAGTAAATACTAAATTATTCAAATGCAAACCAATATTTGTGTTCAATTTAAAAAAATTCTCCATAATCTTTGCATGCACTTAAAACTCATGTTTCATGCGTTTGTTCGCTCGTTTTATCCAAAAAAACTCGCATTGATTTTTCTTAAAGAATGATTGTAAATACAAAATTATTCAAATGCAAACAAAAATTTGTGTTCAATTTAAAATATTTCTCAACAATCTTTGTTTGCACTTAAAACTCATGTTTCATGCGTTGTTCGCTCGTTTTATACAAAACTAACACGGCTAGATTTTTTTGTTAATAAAGATAATAAGTACAAAATTATTCAAATGCATACCAAAATTTTTGTTAATTTTAATGTATTTCTCCATAATCTTTGTTCGCACCTAAAACTCCTATTTCATGCCTTTCCTTGCTCGTTTCATTCGAAAAAAACTCCGATAAATTTTTCGTAAAGAATGATAGAAATACTCCGTGCTCTTGCAAAATTCGCATGGTGTGGGTTCAAGTTTTGCTCCCACCGCTTTAAGCGCTTTATTAAACTTTGCCTCGAAATTCGCCGTGATGCGAGATTCCATTGCCTTGAGATCCACCGTACTTGTCGTGTTCACTTGCCCCAAGAGTCCTTCGTGACCTAGGTTCCGTTCGGCCATAGTTTCGATGAGGGTTCGTACTTCAGCAGGTGTTTTATCGTTGAAAGATCCACCAGCTGAATATTGAAGAAGACGGGCTTCTAGTGCGTTCATCCCTTGGATAAATTGGTCAAGAGGTGAGGTCTCAGTGAGGTGATGGTCAGGGCATGATGCGCACAATCTTATGAAGACCTCATAGTATTCTTGAAGGGTTTTGTCGCCTCATTGTTGAATGTTCGTAGTCTCCTTGCGTATCTTAGCGGTGAGCGTGCTCAGAAAATAGCACTTAAGAAAGCGCTTCACCACATCGTCGAATGTCTCGAATGGTCCATCCTGAAAATTATTAAGCCAATCTCTAGGGGCAGCTCCTAATGTGTGAGGAAAAAGAATCAACTTGATGTTGTCCAGTTGTCAGTTTTACCAAATAATGTGGTGAATTTCATATGAAATTCATCTAAATGTGCATTTGGATTGTCATTTTTCTGCCCTTCAAATGTTGGTAAAGCACTTAACATGGATGGACTTATCTTAAAATTTGGTACTCTAGGTATAACAATGTTTACAGGATTTTCTTGAATTTTGTGATCTAAAAATTCCCCTAATGTTCTTTGTTGAGCCATTTGTATGTTTTTTAATGTTCTTTTAAATTCTTTTTGAACTACTTGATTTTTAAGATGAGATGAAGATGATGATGGTGATGATGGTGAATTTAAAAAAGAATTAGAATGAGAAATGGAAGGAGATGCAGAAACAGGTCTTCGAGTTGAAGACGGGATGACGAGAGGTTGATTTTGAGGTTCTTCTTGTGGGTTTTCTAGTTGGTTGAGCTCTTCTTGCCGTACTTGAGGCCCTTGTGTGAAAGGAGAAGCCTCTTCTTATCGTGTTCCTTTGCTTAACGAAGTTACGCCTTGCTCACTTCGCGCCTTGTTCCTCTTGATCTCTCTTAGATGCTTGTTGATCTCTTTCTTGCGAGGAGTTTGTACTTCACCTTGCGATCTCGTCTTTCTCATAAACCTTCAAAATTTTCAAGAGACAAAAACACTAAAGAAAATATGAGATGGGTTAGCTTAGACTTGATGCAAGCCGCCTCCCCGGCAACGGCGTCATTTGTAAATCGGGTAAAATCGTCGTTTATATTTCACTCAACCTAACAAAACCATTTATATTTCCCTATTAATCAAATTACGAGTATGAGCGGTAAATGAGTAGGGATCGAACACAAGGAGGTGTGGCCTCAAGAATTAACTAATCTCAATGATTTATCTTTAGTGTAAAATCTTTTAATTCAAGAGTTATTAGGTAAATTTCCAAGTTTAAATTCACTTTTTAGTCTTATTTTAAAAATTCAGCACGTCACACTTTAGTGATTTAATTCGTAACTAGACCAAATAAACTTCGAATCTAACACACGAGATACCGTTGGAAACTAAAAAGAGAGATCTATGATGTGGTACTTTACTGATATTATTATTTTATTCAAGAATTTCGAGATATTTGTAGTTTAGTCCAGAACTTATTTCAGATTCAAAATCGGTTCAGCAGCCACTTCAGAAAATTATAGAAAAATCACCAGATCTTGAAAAATTCCAAATTTTTTATAGATATTCAATTATCAAGTTTTGTATTATCTGTTCAAATTTCGTATAATAATAATTTGTAGTTTGAGATTTATAATAAAAACTCAGATCTGGATCAGAAACTGGTTCTGGCAGACCAGCACTTACAAAAGTTATAATATCTCCTAACCTGTTTGAACAAGTGCTATTTTAAAATTCAGATCTCGATTCTGCACTTCAACACTTCAAGTAGGACTATTTTTGTATTTTTATTATTTGTTTTTGTATTTTTAAAAATTCAGAAGAAAAGAACACGCTTCGACCTGCAAAAAAAAAGCTTTTAATGTATTTTTTGTGTATCAGAATAAAGTAGATATTGACGTCATCTTAAGTAATTAGCAAATACTAAATCACTTTTTTAGCTGCCCCGAATCTGCAGAGAAATAGCACCAGTTGATGATTTTTGAATTGTAGAATCTGCTAAAAGAAAGAAAGTATGGACATCTTTGTCATGAAAAAATAAGATGACAAAACTAATACACAACTTCATTTATCATTTAGCTAAGTTACAAATTTACCTTTTGCAAGAGCCTCATAATTCTCAGCATCCTCTAACTCTTCACGAAGTCCATATGATAACGATGTAGATCGCAACCAATTTTGCCCGCAACTAAGCGCTTCAACGGTTTTTGGAGCCAAAGAACTTCTAAAAGGATCGAGAATTCGTCCACCGGTGCTAAACGTTGATTCAGAAGAAACCGTCGAAACTGGTACGGCGAGAATATCTTTTGCCATTAGAGAGAGAATAGGATATTTGGAGGCATAACGCTTCCACCAATCTATTATATCGAAAGACTTGCCATCATCACTTTCACAAGCCTCTATCAAATATCTAGCAACCTCTGATTTACTTTCGACACATTTTTCTTTAATCAAATGTTGTTTAAATTGAGATTTCACAAAATCACAATAGTTGGCATCATCTTCATCATCCATGAAATTTGGACATTTATTAGAACAACCAGCTCTCTCTTCTAAAGACTCGCCCCCAGTACTTCCACTCTCTTTTCTTCCGTGCTCAAAATAATATTTGTACAAACCTTCTAAAGTAGACTCGACCTTATCAGTCAAATTGTTCGCAACAACATTGTCATACTTTTTCTCAAACCAAAATTTCACATACTTCAATTTGTATCTAGGATCTAATACTACGGCTATATAAAGTAAGAAATTGAGATTTTCATGATTTTCCCAATATTTATCAAATTTTGCTTTCATTCGCTCAGCCATAGTTTTTAATTCCCAATCATCACTTCTACTCATCTGGCTTATCCATGTCTGCATGGCAACAAGTTCATGAATAAAAATATTCGATGTAGCGTAGGTTGATTGTAAATCGCGTTAAAACCGTCGTTGAGTTTCACACAATTTAACAAAATAATTTATATTTTCCTATTAATCAATTACGAGAATGAGTGGTAATGAGTTTAGGGGTCGAACACAAGGAGAATGGCCTTGAGGTATTACAATTCTTTTCAAAAGTAGGTCTTGCTTTTGTTCAGATGTTGCAGACTATTTTTAGAAGGTTATTGATATATTGAAGTAAATTCGTACACAAATCCTTTGAAAATTCTTTAATAATATTTCCAAATATCCAAAAATTGCAAATCATATGTCAATGGAAAATAGAGAATGAGATCTTCACAATGCAAGGTGAATCAATTATCACTTTTGTTCATATTTTTTATGTAATTTTCGTTTTAGTCCTCACTTTTCACAATCAGTCAACAGAGTTATTCAAAAAATCACAGAAAATCGCAAATTACTTCAAAAATCACCACAAATTAACAGAAATTAGGAAAACACGTTCAGATTATGTGGTAAAATTCTCAGATCAAAATGATTGATATTCCAAAAGTTATGGTCAAAACTCAGAACATATGACAGAATTGGACAGAGAATGGTATTAGTTGTCAAAAGAGGGTGGAATTCAAATTTTATCCAAATAACAACTCAATTAAAATTCAGATTAAGAAACTACACTTCAAAATGAATTACTGAGATCTAGATTTTTTATTTATAGGATTTTTCTACTAATTTCTAAAAATCGTAGAAAAACAGTCAGAATCAAAAATCAAGAACATTAAATTAAAAAGTCAAGACTTTGCACAGATTTTTTTCTTACAAATTTAACATAAAAGCATTGGGCACATGTTATATGAAAGTTGTTCCAAAATATCTAAAGAAACACAAAATAATTTTTTTATGATTTTCTTTGATCAGATCTGAAGTCAAACAATTTCTTTACTGAAACTGACAAAAATAAAATGCAGAAAATTGTATTTTTGAATTAATAGGATAAAAGTAGGGATTTTTAAGGCAATTTGATCAAGAATTGTATCATTAATCACTAAATATTTAGTTTATCAGATTTGGCACAAGTTTGAATTATTTCCAACCAGAAAAATTCAGCAAATAGATCAAAATTTCAGATCAAACACCAATCAACCAACTAGTGTTTGATCTCAATTTTTGAACTAAAAACTTCACTAAATCAAGCAAAAACCTCAACCAAGATTCAAGATGATAAAATGGACTAACATGCATGAAAAATTCAGTTCTAAATGACCTAATTAATTCAACCAAATCGATTAAATCAAGAAAAATCCAGATTTAACAAGCATATTATGAACAGTACCAAATCAGTCAATTTAATTCAAATTAAAGCAAGATTTCAAACAATTCTATCACAAAAAGCCTATCCCTACAAGATTCTACTCACACATGATAAGATCAACCGAAATTAGGCATGTGTTCATCATGTTCTTTTACAAATTGGATCTTGTGATCTAAAATTGAATACAAGAGATTAAATGAAAATTGGATCGAACCGAGACGTGGAAGATCAACCAGAAACTTCCTTGAGCCGATTTGAACCTCCAAGCGATGCTTGATTCCAGCCGAACCAATCAATTGCCTTTTTCACCCAAATCGGCCCGAATTGGTGAATTTCACTCAAACTCGAAAATTGAAGCTCGAAAAGCTCTGAGATTCAGTAATGGAGTTACTGAAGCTTAAAGAAGATGATTGGAGAGTAATGTGTTGAAAGAATTTGGAGAATGGAAGAATGATTCTCATGAATGGGTTGATCGGTCGAATTTATAGAGAGGCTGGTCTGGAGAGTGGGGGACAAACCGAGCGATTCCATTGGCTCGGGCGAGATCAAGTGGGGTGTCTTGAAGATCCGGACGAAATTTCGTTGAATTCGGTTGAGATTTGATCCGGTTTTGAATCATCGAATTTCCGCTCCGTTACGTAATTTCGCGCGAGTCGGTTCGGATGCGATTTGAATCATATTACCGAGGCGACGGTGGGCCCCTTCGTAATAGGTTGCGGTGAAACGGGTCATTATCGCGTGAAACGAGTCGTGATTGCCGTTACCAACCTCTGCGGTTTAAACTTTCTTTTTGATTTTCTGTGGCGAGACGGGTCGAAACACGCGAAACGAGTCGTCTTCTTGTTCACCATTGGCGCCGAGTTTTGAATTAAATTTTCGGATTTCGTGCGACGAAACGAGCTACAGCTCGCTTGAAACGAGTCACTTTTGTGTGAGCCGATACGACTCGTTATAACTCATTTCGTTGATCCGGTGTGGCGAACCGGTTTGAATCGCGTGAGACGAGTCATGACTCGATGAAACGAGTCATCTTCTTCTTCGAATTGGCGCCGAACCTCTTCTCTCGATCTCCTGTGGCTTGCGATCGTGTAAGTCGTCCTAAAACAATCCTCTGACAGCCGTGTAAGTTGCGAATTTGGACTTTGGATAGATTTTTCTCTTGGATTTCAGACCCGTTTACCCGTTTCTCATAACCATTGATTAGAGCTCGTGATTCCGTACATTTCACTGTAATTCATCACTCCAGATCTCTTCTCCATCTTCTCACGAATCCACAGAGCTTTGAATGGTCGAAAACCGTTGAGTATATCTCGAGTTTTGCCGTTTTGAATATCATCGGTTATTTGTTCCGCCATTGCTGACCAGAGTGTGCAAATCGATCTTTTTCTCGCATTTCACACAACGAAATCCAAAACTGTGACTCGAGGCTTCGTTCTCGACTTCCTCACGATAATCCTCAACCATTATAGTTCCCCAATCCACCTCGAATCCGAGAGAATTTCTCCATTAACCAACTCGGTGTCGGTTTCGCGAAAAATAACCAAAAGCTGCTGAACTCGTGAATCAAACTATGATTTTGAGTTGTTTTTCCATCGAATTGAGGCTTCGGAATTCATTGTGAACCTTTACTAAAGCTTAAAGACACAAAAAAGATCATCTTTGCTTGAGAAAAACTGAAATGGTTGATCGAATTCGATTCGGTTCAAAAACTTGACCGTTGGATCATCGGGTTTGAAAAGTTCATTGAGGATTTCGTCGAACCAGTTGATTTAACTTCAGATTTCTCACTCGATTTTGCACCATTTGATGAGTTCTTCATACGGATAGAAAGGGCAGGAAGAGAGGAAGAGAATAGAGTTGGTTTTGGCTCGAATGGTGGACTGTAGAAAGCAAGGTTGCTCGAAGAAGCTTTCTCGGAGTCGAAACATGGCTGGTTGCTTTTTGGTGGCGGATTCGGCGATCGCCGGCGTTTTCAGAGGTGGATAATAATACCAACCGATTTGTCTCGTCGTACTGAATCCAAGGATATGCAGTTTGATCGATTTTGAGCTTGTTTGAAAATTGGTTATTTGGGTGAATTTGTGTAGGGTTTTGGAAGACTTGGTTGGCCGTCTTTGGCCCATGATTTGCAATTTGGGTCTAAATCTTCATCTTACGGCCTTTTCGCCTGTAAAATAATATAAAAAATGTATTAAGAGGTTCCAAATCATGTTTTATGAATTATAAGTATTTTCTTTATACATTTAGTGAATTAAGGATGAATTTGAGATGATAAAAACCCTAAAAATGTGTATAAAAATACACATTACATTGATCCAGAGAGACGCAAAGTAACCCCATAAAATAATTTAAGAAATTTAATGAAGCATCTAATTTTGATCCAATCCCCTTCTCCCGGTGGTGTAATAATTTTACCTTTTCCCTTTCCCTTTTTAGCCCCACCTTCTCCCTTTTCAACATCTTCATCACCGCCTAAGAAGTACGACATGTAGTTCCCATCTATATCACTTAGCCTTTCAAAGGCCCTTTCAAATTTCTCCGCGCTCTCCCACATCAAGTAGGTGGAATTCCACCTAGTTTCTACATCTCGACATAACAAACTTTGGTTCTCTATTTTCTCCTTTTCAACACAAGTTTTAAAAGTAGCTAATCTATTAGGGGAGGACCGAACATCATTTTATACAAAAAAAAATCACATTGATTTTTCGTAAAAAATGATTGTAAATACAAAATTATTCAAATGCAAACAAAAATTTGTGTTCAATTTAAAATATTTCTCCACAATCTTTGTTTGCACTTAAAACTCATGTTTCATGTGTTGTTCGCAAGTTTTATACAAAAGTAACATGGCTAGATTTTTCGTCCAGAATGATAGTAAATACAAAATTATTCAAATTCATACCAAAATTTTTGTTCATTTGAATATATTTCTCCAAAATCTTTGTTCGCACTTAAAACTCATATTTCATGCCTTTCTTTGCTCGTTTCATTAAAAAAAACTCCGATAAAATTTTCGTAAAGAATTAAACGCATGAAACATGAGTTTTAAGTGCAAACAAAGATTGTGGAGAAATATTTTAAATTGAACACATATATTGATTTGCATTTGAATAATTTAATATTTACTATCATTCTTTACGAAAAATCAATGCAAGTTTTTTTGTATAAAACGCGCTGAAAAACACATGAAACATGAGTTTTAAGTGCAAACAAAGATTGTGGAGAAATATTTTAAATTGAACACAAATTTATGTTTGCATTTGAATAATTTTGTATTTACTATCATTCTTTCGAAAAATCAATCCGAGTTTTTTTTGTATAAAATGAGCGAACAAACGCATGAAACATGAGTTCTAAGTGCAAAGAAAGATTGTGGAGAAATATTTTAAATTGAACACATATATTGGTTTGCATTTGAATAATTTAATATTTACTATCATTCTTTACGAAAAATCAATGTGAGTTTTTTTCGGATAAAACGAGTGAACAAACGCATGAAACATGAGTTTTAAGTGCAAATAAAGATTGTGGAGAAATATTTTAAATTGAACACTAATATGCCATGAAAGATAGGTTGAGTTAGAAAATTTTTGCGAAACTAGTGGTATTAAAAATAAGATTTGATTTCTCAAAAGTTTTAATCACAGCATTACTCTAAAGAAAACGATTTATAATTTCGTTAAAGGGGCAAGTGAAATATTTATGAATTTTCGAAACACTTAATGGATTTTACATGAATATTATAAATGGAAATGAGGTGAAATGTGGCATTCATGATAAAAGTTAAATCCCTTTTGAAGTTTTTCAAATCTTTTCATCATTTTCCAAAACCCTAAGTATTTTTTCAAAAATTGCTTGAGAGGGCTTAGTTTTAAAAATTGTTTCCATTTTTCAAAACCTGCTTTTCATTTTAAAATCCTCACACACACAAACTTATTACAAACACAAATAAAGAAAATGAGTTTTTAAATATTTTTGAAATTTTTAAATTTTCCAATTTTTAAGAGTTTTCACATTTTTACAAGAAAACAAAACTTGGTTTTGCACAAAACCACCCCACCACACTTAAACCTTTGTTTGTCCTCAAACAAAAAGTTCAAAAATGAGAAAATTTGTGGAAATTGGAAAAATTATTGGGGTTTTATGCAAAACCTCCCCCACCACACTTAAACTTTTGTGTAGCAAATGTTTAAGTGTGAAAGAGAAGTTTTGTAAAAATAAGAAAATAAAAATAAAGAAAGGAAAAATACGACCTGACACGACGAGTTGCCTCTCGCCAAGCGCCCTTGTTTTACGTCTTGAGCTCGACGCATTTATGCTTTCATTCTTTCCTTTCCTCGCTTTGTGGCACCGCTTCCAAATTCTGCTCATCGAACCATCTTGTATCATGATTCTCGTAAAAGGCCTTCAAGCGATGACCATTAACCTTGAATTTGATGTCTTCGCCCCTAGAAATTTCAAATACTCCAAATGGCAAGATATGGGTAATTATGTAAGGACCTGTCCATCGGCTCTTCAATTTCCCGGGATGTAATCTCAACCGAGAATTGAATAACAAAACCTTATCGCCAATTTTAAATTCCTTTTTGCGAATAAGTTTGTCGTGAGCGATGGTTAATTTTTCTTTGTAAATACGAGAATTATCATAAGCCTCAATGCGAAGCTCTTCTAATTCTTGAATTTGCAATTTCCGCAATCCCGCATCTTTTGGATAATCTTGATTTACCTTTTTGATTGCCCAAAATGCTTTGTGCTCAATTTCCACCGGTAGATGACAACTCTTTCCATAAACGAGTTTAAAAGGAGTCATCCCTATCGTTGTTTTGTATGCGGTGCGGTAGGCCCATAGAGCATCCCCAAGCCTCTGACTCCAATCCTTGCGAGAGGGATTAACCACTTTCTCAAGGATTGATTTTATTTCCCGATTGGATATTTCGGCTTGCCCATTAGTTTGGGGATGATAAGCGGTTGACATGCGGTGTTGTACGTGATAATTTTTCAAAAGAGATTCGAGATACTTATTATTGAAATGCGAACCCCTATCGCTAATGATAGCTTTAGGTACCCCAAAACGCTGAAAGATATTCTTTTTAAGGAATTCAATCACCGTTTTGGAGTTGGCATCCCTTGTTGGTATGGCCTCAACCCATTTTGAAACATAATCAACACACACAAGAATATATAAATACCCATTTGATTGAGGGAAAGGCCCCATGAAGTCTATCCCCCAAACATCGAAAAGCTCAAAAAACAATAAAGCTTTAAGAGGCATTTCGTTTTTTGCGGGTTAGATTGCCCGTTTTTTGGCAATTTTCACAACTCTTTACAAAGGAATGAGCATCTTTATAAAGAGTTGGCCAATATAATCCACTTTGGAGTACCTTATGACTTGTGCGTTGCCCTCCAAAGTGTCCCCCACATTCTAAAGTGTGACAAAAAGAGAGTACCGAATTTATCTCGTGGTCGGGCACGCATTTGCGCACCATTTGATCGGAACAAACCTTGTAGAGGTAGGGGTCTTCCCAGAGGTAATATCGTGAGTCATTTTTTATCTTGTCCTTTTGAGCTCGAGAGAGAGTGTTTGGCAATTCGCGAGTTTCGAGGTAGTTGACGATGTCTGCGTACCAAGGTGCCATGCCATTGATAGTATAGAGTTGCTCGTCGGGAAAGAGTTCGTTGATCGGAATGATATCGCCTTCGTTTGTTGGGAGTCGGCTAAGATGATCGGCCACCAAGTTTTCGGCTCCTTTTTTATCCCGAATCTCCACGTTGAACTCTTGAAGGAGAAGGATCCATCGGAGGAGGCGCGGCTTGCATTCCTTCTTTTTCATTAAGTGCTTGAGCGCAGCATGATCTGAAAATACAACAACTTTTGTCCCGACCAAGTATGATCGGAACTTTTCCAATGCAAAAACAATTGCTAATAATTCTTTTTCCGTTGTTGTGTAATTCCGTTGGGCGTCATCTAAAGTTTTAGAAGCGTAGTAAATTACGTGGGGTACCTTCCTGATGCGCTGCCCCAAAACCGCCCCGACACTTAGATCACTTGCGTCGCACATGATCTCAAAGGGAAGATTATAATCTGGTGGTTGGATAATGGGCGCTTCGCACAGTTTCCCCTATAGTTTGTTGAATGCCGCCTTGCACGCATCGTTGAACTCGAATTTGATCTCTTTTTGGAGAAGCCTGCACATTGGTTGTGCGATTTTTGAGAAGTCTTGAATGAAACGCCGATAGAAGCCGGCGTGTCCAAGGAATGAGCGGACATCTTTCACATTACGAGGGTATGGAAGTGTCTTGATAACGTCAATTTTCGCCTTGTCGACTTCCAACCCTTTTTCTGAAATTAAATGACCTAAAACAATTCCTTGGCTCACCATAAAGTGGCACTTTTCAAAATTCAAGACAAGATTAGCTTCCACACACTTTTTCATTATTAGGCCCAAATTATGGAGACACTCGTCAAACGAGTTGCCATAAATGGAAAAGTCATCCATAAACACCTCAATGAATTTAGAAATATATTCAGAAAAAATAGAGATCATACACCTTTGAAATGTACCAGGTGCATTGCACAACCCGAACGGCATCCTTCGATAGGCGAATGTACCAAAGGGACACGTGAATGTTGTCTTCTTTTGGTCGTCGGGGTCGATGGCGATTTGGAAATATCCCGAATAGCCATCCAAGAAGCAATAGTAAGGTCGTCCTGCTAATCTTTCGAGCATTTGATCGATGAAGGGAAGAGGGAAGTGGTCCTTCTTTGTTGCCGCGTTAAGTTTCCGATAGTCGATACAAACTCGCCATCCGTTCTGCACTCGCGTTGGCACCTTCTCTCCTTCGGCATTTTCCACAATCGTGATTACCGTCTTCTTGGGAACTACATGAATTGGAGATACCCATTCCGAGTCGGCTACCGCGTAAATGATCCCCGCATCGAGAAGCTTGAGAAGCTCCTTTTTCACCACCTCCATCATGATTGGATTTAACCTTCTTTGTGCTTCTCTTGACGGTTTTGATCCCTCCTCCAAAATAATTTTGTGCATACATGTCGAGGGGCTTATACCTGGCATATCGGCCAATGTCCATCCGATTGCCTTCTTGTGTTTTCCAAGAATTTCCACCAATCGGGTTTCCTGAGCAAGAGTTAGGTTCGATGCGATGATAACGGGTAATGTGTTGTTTGGTCCGAGGTATGCGTATTTAAGGTGATCGGGAAGAGGTTTGAGTTCGAGAATAGGAGCTTCCTCTATTGATGGCTTAACGCGTTCTTGCGATATTTGGAGTTCGTTGTGAGGGGAACCCGAAATGAATTTTATTTCTTCATTATGTTCTTGCTCTATTTCTTGCTTCTCATTTGCTTGGTCGATCTCTCCCCAAACATCCTCAAAAATCGCATCGTATTCCTTCGAGTACTCTTCTTCCAATTGTTCTTCAACCATCCCATCGATCTCATCAATAATGGTTATGCTTGATACATTGTAGTCGTTAGGGTATTTTATGGTGTCAAATATGTTGAAGGTGATTTTCTCGTTGTCGAATTCCATGGACAACGTTCCCGAGTGGCGATCTATGCATGTTCGCGCGGTCCTCAAAAAGAGTCTTCCTAAGAGGATGGCGGATGAGTCGGCGTTGTCGCCCATTTCAAGAATGTAGAAGTCGGCTGGGAAAACCAAACCATTCACCTTGACGAGTACATCTTCCGCGACACCGAGGACGGCGGCCGTTGAACGGTCGGCGAGTTGCACCATCACCCTTGTCTCCTTTAGGTCGCCCAAACCCAAGGTCTCGTAAACAGACCTAGGCATTACGTTTATGGAGGCTCCCAAGTCGAGCATACACCTCGCGAGTTGTTGAAGACCAATGGTGCACGGAATGGCGAAAACTCCAGGGTCTTTCTCTTTTTGTGCTACTCGAGTGTTGATGCTCATCACAGAGGGTAGGTTTATCGTCTCGTTCCCCTTTAATTTTCTCTTGTTTGTGCATAGATTCTTGAAGAACTTGGCATATGGAGGGAGGATTCATTCGTATAGCATCGATAATTGGAATATTTACCTCCACCTTCTTGAACACCTCCAAAATATCTTTATCGAGCTCATCCTTCCGAGAGTTAACCGCTAGTCGAGTTGGGAATGGTGCGCGCCTCTTTTCCTTTTCTTGCGCGATTTCCCTTTCTTCGTTCTTTCCTTGTTCTTTCTCGTGAATTGGTTCTTCCTCTTTCCTGATTTCTTCTTGTGCCTCGTCTTGTTCTCGCGCGCTTGAACTTGTTTCCTGTAATGTGTATTTTTATACACATTTTTAGGGTTTAAATCATCACAAATTCAATCAAATTTCACATAAAACGTATGAAAAAGACTCATAACTCATAAAACATAATTTGAAACCTCTTAATACATTTTTGTGCTATTTTACAGGCGAAAAGGCCATAAAATGAAGAATTGGACAAAAACGTAAATAATGGGCCAATGATGGCCAAATTCTCCCTAAAAACGCTCACATTTCCCATACATATAATTTCCTAACCCTAAACGATGGAAAACGTTGTTGGAAAAGAGCAAACATTGGAACGAGTAAGAAACGACCACAAAACGTTATGAAAACATCCACTGTCTCATGACGTTCTTCAGCCAAACCGATACGTGAACCGACCACGTTCGGTCCCAAAACAGAGAAGAAACGTCCACGTTTTTTATGACGTTTCGTATCGGAATGTGACGTTTCGTATCGGAATGTGACGTTCCGATCAAATGGATCCTAACCATCGTTTTACACCTCAACATAAACCTAGCAGCAAAAGAACAGAGAAAAATGACGCATCAAAATTTTGGTCAACCGTCGCAGTCAAAGTCAACTCTTTCTCTCTCAAAGCGCCGATTTTCCGAAATGCTCGGAATTGAACAAACTCACCACCATTTGACTCGTCTTGACAAGACAAGCACAACCGTATGATTAGTCACCGCTGGAACGGCCGGAGCTGGCCGGAAAACGCGAAAAACCTCCTGTCAGCCATGAAAATAGACCGTTTGAGCTGAGGAATTCTCGAGCTTGCCATTCCCTCCACAGACCTCTAATTGATAAAATTCCAACACCATTCTCTTCTTCTTGATCCCCTCTTTCCAACCATATAAAGAACTCATAAAATGATGAATAATTGAGTGAGATAATCGAGTTTGAAATAAGTATTCGATGAAATTGAATTCTGTTTTTGCTGAAATAACTCAATTCGAGCTGAAACTTCTCAAGTCCATAACTCACTCCGAAGAGCTCCGTTTCTCGTGAAACCAATTCCATTCTCTTCTTCTCTCTTTCCTCTTTCCATGGATATGAAGAACACCAAAAATGATGAAGAAATGAGAGAGATATTTGAGTTTGAAATGATGCCACTAAACCGTTTGACGAAATAACCAGATTTCAAAATAACCGCCAAATACTAAAATTCGAAATTCTCCCTCATTTTTCAACGGAATACAATGAAATTCGGTCCAGATCTTCAGTACAGTTCCTTGATCCTCCTAAGCCAATCACAAGCCCCAAAATATCCCTCAACTCTCTATATAAAGAACCGTATTTCAATCCATCAAAACACGCTCTTTCATCCATTCTCTCAAATCACTCATTCTCCCACTCTCATTAACTTATACACCACTCTCCATTCATCTTCTCTAACCTCTACAATCTCCATTAATGAGTTTCAAGCTTTCTTGAGCTCTAATTTTCGTTTTTGAGTGAAATCATGCAATTTGGGGCTGATTTGGGGAAAATTCGAATCGGTCGATTCTAGCTTGAATCGAGGTGCAATTGGAGCTTCAAATCAACTCAAGGAAGGTCCTAGCTTGGATTTCTCATTGTGGTTTGATTAAATCCTTCTTAAATTCTTTCTTTTTCTCCTAATTTTTCAAATCTAAATTGTTGGTGTAAAATGATGAATTTGAGATCGAATCGTGTTTGTTTAACCATGATTGAGTAGATCTGTGTAGGGATAGATATTTGTGAAGGAATCACTTGAAATCTTGCTTTATTTTGAATCAATTTGACCGATTTGTGTAATTGTTCATATATCACTATTAAAAATGAAAATCATTGATTTGATTGATTTGGCTGAATTTATTAGATCAATTAGACCTATAATTGCGTGTGTATTATGACCAATTAGTCATTCAAGGTCTTGGCTGAGAATTTTGATTGATTAATTGAAGTTTTGGATTGAATTTTATGATTTGAACATGAGTTGGCTGATTTTTGTTTAGATCCAATTTTCGGTCCATTAATTGAGTTTTTCTAGCTTGAATTTACTTAAACTTGTTATACAAATCTTGAATATTGAATATTCAGTGATTAAGGATGGTATTCTTGATCAAATACTCTTAAAAATCCCTACTTTTAAACCAAAAATCAAACCCTAATCAGTTTCTGTTTGCTGCTGTTTCATCTCTGTTTTTTTCAGTCTTTTTCCCTTAATTTCGTGTCTAATTCAGATCTTAAAAATTAAATAAATATTTTTAAAATTTATTTCTCATTTAGTAGATAATTTTCAAATCAAATTTTGCCCAATTCCGATTTATATTTTGTGAGATATTAATTTTCCAAGTTTGTAATATTTCTGTTTTTTTAAACTTTCAGTCCAGATTTACTGTTTCTTTTCTTCTGAATTTTTAAAAATATATAAATAAATACTAAAAATACAAAAATAGTCCTACTTGAAGTGTTTTGAAGTGTAGAATCCAAATATGAATTTTAAGATATTAGTTGTTAAAACAGATTAGGAGATATTCCAATTTTTGTGAGTATTGGTCTGTCAGAACTAGTTTCTGATCCAGATCTGAATTTTCATTGTAAATCTCAAACTACAAAACATCATTTTATGAAATTTTAACAGATAATCCGAAACGTGATAATTGAATTTCTGTATAAATTTTGGAATTTTTCAAGACTTGGTGTTTTTTCTATAATTTACTGAAGTTACTGTTGAATCAAGTTTGAATCTGAAGTAAGATCTGGATTTAAACTACAAATATCTTGAAATTTTTGAATAAAATATTAATACCAGTAAAGTACCATATCATAGATCTCTCTTTCTAGTTCCCAACGGTATCTTGTGTGTTGGAATCGGAGTTTATTTGGTCAAGTTACGAATTAAAACACCAAAGTGTGACGTGCTGAATTTTTACAATAAGGCTAAAAATAAGATTTAAACTTGGAAATTTATCTAATAACCCTTGAATTACAAGATTCTATACTAAAGAATAATCATTGAGACTAGTTAATACTTGAGGCCACACCTCCTTGTGTTCGACCCCTAAACTCATTACCACTCATACTCGTAATTGATTAATAGGGAAATATAAATTGTTTTGTTAAATTGTGTGAAATTCAACGACGGTTTTAACGCGATTTACACTTGTCCTTCTTATTAATGATGAGGAGGAGGATCCGCCCTGGTATCATGAAGCCGACTCTCGTAGTGAATCACTGTGCTGGCACTCCCGGGATACCCGACCATTGTACAAACCCTTTAAGATCTGTGCTTCCTTACTCCCCTCGGACGTCCTGTCTATTCTCGTGCCTCATCGGTCCAAATGTTGATCGCGGGTCTGGCTTTCGATTTCTTCTCTCTGTTCTTCACCTACTCGCCTAAGTATCAAGCCGTGTGGCGTGCTACACACTTCGATATAAGAGTTAAACAATTCACAAACAACATAACAACAAATAATAATAATAATAATGGATAAACGAGAAAAATAACTTATTAAAATATTAAATTGACAGACTACTAACACGCGTCCTAGGGTGTGGAATTAGTTACAGTACATGATACAATAATCAAAATCAAAATATATTAAGATCAGAATTGAACTCTCTCTCTCTAAAACTATGTTCGTAGTCACGGGATGTCACCACGCACAACTAGCGAGACTATTCTCTCTTTCTCTCTCTCTCTGAATTGATCCCTCAATTGGCCCCCCCTTCTACCGTCCCGTCTAAGGGCCTTTTAAGAGGGAAGAGACCTACGGTTTCCAGCATCTCTAGATGGCAAGTGGCATCCTTTGAATATCCTCACAGATCTTCTCGCCATTAACGATAATTGATCCTTGATTGCTCCTTTCTTGATCTGCTTATTCTTGAGCACGTCTGCCTGGCATTACCAGATCTCCTCATAACTAGCCAATCAATTAGTCTGTGATTCCAGCGATTGTGTTTCTTTCCCAGTTTGGACACCATCAAGATTCTCTTCTCAGGTAGCGATTACTTGGTGATCCATGCTGACGGGTGGAGTGTTATCGCGCCCGCGGGTGGGAGCACAGTGCAATAACTGTTCTAATCATTCCTTGGCTTCCTTGCGCCTCTTTTGCATCCTTTTTTGGCCTTTTTGCTATCATTTCTGTAATCACATATGAAACTACTAGAAATACTAACTAAAGTGCAGAAAATAAGATACAAGATAACGGGTGAATATCTATATGAAATATCCCTATTACTGTGTCATTCCATTCTGAACGGAATGATTCCATTTCGAACAGACCTTCAATCCATCCAGAATGAACCTTGACTATAAAACGTCTGAAAAACTAGGCAAATTTCGTGCCGAACAGAATCTTTCCGTTCGAAATATAATAATATATTTTTAGCCGTTTGAAATTGAGAACTGTTCCGTTCGGAACGAAATAACCATATTTCTATCTTTTTGACTTAGTTCTCCTTCCTCCTTTATAAGGTGTTCCTAAGATTCATTTATATCCATCCATTCTCTCACTGTTAAAAGTTAAAAAGCAATATATTCTCTCTCTATTTTGTGTTGAGTAAATTTACTCAAAATTTATTTGAGAGAAATTTAATCAAGAGCTTTGTTGTTAGCTTGGATTGAAAGAAATCTGGTTCAAGTTTGGTTTCATTGCTTCTCTATGTGTTGTAAAGTGAGCGGTGATTAAAGTCTTGTAAATAAAAGCTATTTGGATTAGTGAACACGGAGCCGAAAGGAAAGTCCCGGAGAGTAGGCACTTGTGAAAGCGAAAAGATTCGCTAGCAAGAAATGGGTGATTGGCGCTCACGTAACCACTTAGCCGAACTTCGTAAACAAGTTTGTGTGTTTGTTATTAATCCATTTTACTTTTCTATTGTTTGATTTTAATTGCAATTATAAATTCGTGTTAACACAACCATCAATTGAAAGTCAAACAAACCAGTTTTAATTTGCAAAAGAATTTTAAAATCACACTTCCGTACGATTTAGGTCTATTTACCCCCCTATAGACCATAATTAGTCAATAATTGGATTCAAAGCGGGAGTACTGAACTTTTCAAACTGTAATTTAAAATAACCTGTTTTTAGATCCTTGATGACTACTCGAGTCGACCAACTTCAAATCGCGTATCCCGACAAGCTTGGCGGCAAAAATTGGAACGTATGAAAAAAATGTATGATGAACGCATTCTTTCTTCACGGTCTTCAAAAGGTAGTAGAAGATGATTTTACCATAACTTACAAAACAAATAGTACCACAAATTATAGTGAAGACCCAAAAATAAATTTGACACATGACATTATGACACAAAATCTTATTCTTACAAATATGGTAAATTCATTGTCGGTCGTAGTTGATGGTTGTCTTAATTCCAATCAATTGTGGAAAGCACTGCTAAATCGGTTGATGGTTCTCTTAATTCCAATCAAATGTGGAAAGCACTGCTAAATCAATTCGAGGAAAATAATCAAATAAAAAGAACTAAATTAATAGGTCTAGAACAATAATTTGATTATTTTCGGATGATCGGGGGTGAATCCATCGAGAATATGTACACCCGTATGTCGCATATCCGAAATGGATACACCTCTTTAGGAGAAAAACTAACAGATGCTCAAGTTGTAAGAAAACTTATAAGGGCAATACCACCAAGTTGGCAAATGCTTCGAGTATCTTTGGTGACCACGATTGCGACACAAGATTTCGAGTCGGAGGACCTCATCAACTACTTCCTAAATTTTGAATCTCGACTCAAGCAATTGGGCATCAAATCTCAATCGAGAAACATAGCGATACTGGCATCCTTCTCGAATGACGAGGATGATGAGATGGCATGTTTGGTGCGACAATTTGGCGATTTTCGGGCATGTGAGAAGCAGTTTAATGACAAATGTCGTCGCAACAATAAAAAGATATATTATTTTGAGTGCAACAAAAAAGGGCACAACATCGAAAATTGTTACACCTTACATCCCAAACTTGCTCCGTGGAACAAGAAGGAGAACGAGAAACGTGAAAGATGATCCGATGATCGAAGCGAGCGACGTGAAGGACGAACCGACGATCAATACGAGAAGAGGCATGATGACCGAGGGAAGGACAAGAAAAAAGAAAATCACTCTGCTAAGGTGGCCGTGTGGGGAAACGAGTTGGGTGATTCATCCGGTGGCTCCGACTCAGATTCCGACTCTGATTCGGATGTGGCAAATGCCGATTTGATGGCACTCGACAACGTAAACGAGGTATGTGAGTGGGCGGTTAAAGAAATGTTCCGCATGCAAGGACGACTACCATGCTCGCCTCCTCTTCCCGTGACATATTCACTCGCCACAACATGTTTGAGCTATTCCTGTGACCTGAGTCATGAGGTATGTTTAGATCCCACTCTTAATTACATTGTAAATGAGGTAAAAAGTCCAAGTTCCGATCATAAAATTAAAAATGTAGAACATGAAAACCAAGAAGAACTAAGAACAAGAAGTGGAAATGGTTTGGGAGTCTCTTACAAATACACAAGAACTACTAATTCTTTTCAAGCCTAGGTAAGGTCGTATAAGGCACAACTTAAATAATTTAAAAAGTTAAACTTATTAAATAATAAAGATTTTAAAAAAATAACAACTTAAATAATAATAATAATAATAATAATAATAATAATAATAATAATAATAATAATAATAATAATAATAATAATAATTGTGATTTTGAAAAATTAAAAATTGAAATAAATAATTTAAATTTTGAATATTTCTTGCACATCGAATTCTTTCAATATTTTTACCAATGTGTTTCATCTTATAACCAGAAGTCTGGATAGACATGAACTCCTAACTATTAGGATGTGTAAGTTGTTGTATGCAGGAAGATTGTTATACTCCCACAGAATATCTTGAAATCAAGGTGGTCGCATCTATTTTGATTAAGTCAAATTCTTCAATTTACTTTGTTAAATAAATTCATCCTGAGATGCTTACTTTAATCCATTGATGAATTCATGAATTTACCTTTCAGAATTCTTGCGATCACAAAGCTCTTACCATGTATCAAAGATACATCCACAGTAAAGTTCCTATAAAGGAATGTGAGTTTTATATCCTTGTTCCATCATTCACAATCGCATTGTGCTATGGAAGTTAGAATTCGTAATAGCAACACGTGAGAAGTCTTTTTACTATAGCCCATACTATAGCTACTTTCTATGCTATTTTTAGGTTATCCATGTACTGTATGCAATGGTCATCAAGCCATTGATTACTCCAATCAAGTTCCAAACATGATTGCTTGTATATACGATGCATATTAGTTCTCATTGTCCAACCATTTTGAGAACATTATCTTTTCACAGTCTTCTCGGTAGAAAGTCCACTCATCCTCTATGAGCATCTTTTATGAGAGATCATATCTCTCAGCCTAATGTCTACCAGGTCTGTGAGGAGGACCTTATGTTTCAAGTATAGCCTAATCAACTACTTAATAGCCTCATTAATGGTTCATCATTAGTATGTGGACCTCGAACCTTTCGAGATGTATTACACTCCCACTGCTTCTTTAGGAGATGAGATCTCTTTTAAAGAAGTCTGAATTATGAGTAGCAAATAATTTGAATTTTGAACTCATAATGGATGTAAAACAATATCGAGTTGATATTCCAGAAAGATTGTTTTGTGTAGACTTTGTCAAACCTTTTGACATGAGTCGTACTTCAATCTTTAAAGACAATTTGGGACTATCCCAAACCCATATCACATATGGTGTCCTTTTGAACCTTATGATATTCAGTGTTTAGTATATGCAAAAGTATAAACCTATAAGAGTCTCAGAGGCATAGACTGAATCTTATCTAAAGAATTGAAACTACACCAATGATCTCAAAAAAGTCAACGAGTTTTGTAAAATGAAGGAAAAAAATTCTCATAAATTTGTAGCAACCATATGATAAAAAGAAAATACCTCCTCAAAATTTGAAAACAAAGATCCTAATGACCTATAATAATCATCTAAGGATAAAGTTTTAGTTCTTAACTATTTATCAAATTAACAATTTCTCATGAGATTTAGTTTGGTATTTCATATACATACCTCTAGTTTGAAAAATAAATAAATACAAAATTACTATTTTTTTTTCATTTAGTAAATGTAGATTTCACAACATTAATTCCGCTCCGCACACTTATCTTCCTTGAACCTTAATACGATCCATTAACCAATTATTATGCAATATTTTTTCCTGATTTATGGCTGTAATTTTGTATGAATTTTCAAGGGGAATTAGAGCTTAGGAATCAAACTAAATTTATGAGTTGTCTCTAGGATTTATGAGTCTGTCATCAAACTTCCCAATTCACTATAACATGTATAGTGTAAATGCTTAAGAATCAAACTTATTTATTTTTTAGAACAAGAAAATAAAGACAAGAACAAGAGCAAACAAGGCACACATCATATCACAAGAAATAAGGGGTATGATTATTTTATTTTCAGATTTAGTTTTGTCAAACACTCAAAGTATCTATCGATTGGGGTCAACCAAAGCTGAATTTGCTTTCCGCCAATCTACGAAGAACTTTGATTGGGCATGTGGTCTAGAAGGGAGTTGACCTAGCCAGAAGTTGACTTTGACTAGGTTTGACCATATATTCTATCGCGTTTTCTGGGAGTTCTAGAAGGTCTTTTTACACGAGGTTTGTACCATTGAATTTGTTTCGTCGAGCTCTTCGATTTGGTACCTAGTTTGACCACTTTTGGGATAGTTGACTTTTGGTCACTGGGTGAGTTTTTAGGTCTGAATTTTCGTGTTTTTGTGGATTTTGTTGATTTTGGTTTGGATTGTTGATGGATAAGGGTTGTAAGAGAATTGGAGAAACGTGTGTAGGGTTTTCGTGGAGTTTTGTAGATCGGCCCTTCATTTGGATTTGATTTTTTGTCAAATTATCCAAATATTCTTTTCTTAGTCTTTTTGCCTGAAAAATCACATAAAAATATGTTAAGAATTTCAAAAATAATTTTAAGTAATTTTAAATACTTTTCAAATATTTTATGTGATTTAAGGGTAAAATTTATATGATAAAATTCTAAAACTGTGTATAAAAAATACACATTACAATCATCTCATAAATATTATATCCCTTACAAAACACATTGAATACCCATGTAGGGAAGAATGGCATGAAACTTGTTCGTAGATGTTACACTTGCACGCTGCATGATTTTGTAGTATTTAGCATGTTTGATCTAGGTAATTTTCAAAAAAGAATAATTATAACTAGTAAGTTTTGATATATCACGCATTTCACTTAATTATTATTGAATTGACAATAATCCTTATTCAAACAATAAAGGGTAGGACAAATTCCCAGAATTCATTTTTGTTGTTCTTAGTTTGATGATATTTAAAGCTATTCCGAACTACTAATATAATCTTGAGAATAATTTTCAAATCTAGAAGAATTCATGTCAAGAAATTGGATATGAAGAATCAGTCGCGAAAGAACATAGCATCTCCATTCTTGAAAAGTCAAAAAGGCGACACACACCTCTCAAGTTATCCAGCGTTCGTGCTCTTTTTAAGTCTTTACTTTAAATAGGTCTATTTAAATTTGAGTTGTATTATTTAAATACTAAATTGAGAGAAATTTTATTGTTAAAACATACAAAACTGTGTGCTAGCTGTGGTGTATATAGATACTAAGTAGAAATTCCCTATTCAAATTTAGAACCTCAGTTTCACTTTGCTTAGTCGCCCTCATGACCTTGCGATGCAGTAAAGTTGGGGTATCGATACATAGGGAGGCTAAAGGTGGAGTAATGGAGTAGCTATCGGTTGGTAATCCAGACCTAATCTAATGGTTAGTTGGTTGTGCGAGAAAGAGCAAATAAAAGAAAATAAAATAAAGTAAACGATTATGCGCTCGCACAGGGGGTGATCTAGAGGTTGGTGGTTTTGTGTTTCTTCTCGGTACTTCCTTCTGTCCCTCCCCCCCTTTTCTATCGTCTCGTCTAAGTGCCTTTTACAGGGAGAGACCTAGGATTTCTAGCGTCTCCAGATGGCAGGTGGCATCTTCCGAATATCCTCACAGATCTTCTTGCCATTAATGTTGATTGCTCCTTTCCCGATCTGCTCCTTCTAGAGCGCGTCTGCCTGGCATTGCTAGGTCTCCTCTTAACTAGACAATCAATTAGTCCGTGATTCCAGCAATTGCATTTCTTTCCCAGTTTGAATGCTATCAAATTGCTCTTCTCGGGTATCGATTGCTCATGATCCGTGCTGACGGGTGGAGTGTTACTGCACCGCGGGTGGGACCACGGTGCGATACCTGCTCCAATCATTCTTTGGCTCCCTTGCACCTCTTTTGCCTCCTTTTTTGGCCTTTTTGCTATAATTCGTACAATGACATATGACTTTGGTAGTAACTTGGATTTTGGGTTAAAACATAAATAAACTACAAGAAATACTAACGAAAGTGCAGAAAATAAGATACAAGATAATGGGTAAATATCTATATA